>PVJI01000851.1:0-182618 GCA_004026765.1 Micronycteris hirsuta
TCCCTCCTCATTTTTTTGAATTCTTGTTTCTTCCTTCTGGTCCATCCCATTGGTTTGAGATCCAACCTCCTTTTTTTCCCTATTGGTTCCCTGTAAATCTTCCTCCATTATCCTTATTGTATTCTTCATCTGTTCAACTATTTGCGTCCACCTATTTTCCAGTTTTGTTAACAATTTGATTACAAGCATTTTAAATTGCCATGTGATAGGTTGACTATGTCATCATCCGTTAGTTGTAATTTGTTCTGATCTTTCATTTTGGCCATTTTCATTCTTTTTATCTCGGTGCACTTGTCAGCTGGCAGGTGCCTGCGACCTGGGTCTCTTTTCAGATGACGTTGCCTCTGGGGGCGGGGCCTGGGAGGAAGCAATGGCGGCCTCCGATCACCGCTGGCTTCCGTCACTCCTCTGCTCCCCAGCTCCCCACCGCCTCCTCTGCCAGACTCGGTTCTGTTGGCTCAGCCCTGGCCTCTCTCCGGCTTGCGGGATTCACCCGTTGTTCAGGGCCATGCCCTGTTCAGGCACTGGCGGCGTGAGTCCCTCCGTGAGAGCTGCCTCTCATTCCGCTCCTGCGCTTGGTTCTGTCCCGCTTACCAGCCTGGATGTTCGTCTTCTCCTACCTCCTGGGTGTCAGACTTCCCTTCAGTTCGATTCTGTCCGTTCTGGTTGTTTAATTTTTCGCTACTGCATTCATTGTTTAGACACTCTGGATGTGCGGGCAGCGAGTGCGACCACCTACGCTGCCATCTTGGCGGAAGTCCTAAACAAGTCTTTTAAATAGCCTTAAGATGATTCTCTTCAAAAGGTATTGAGTCTGATGTGAAAGAACTTATGAAAGAAACTGGTCTGTCAATGGTTTCTGCATACTGGTAATATATTAGTCATAAAACAAAGCAGTGCTCTTTATTTTTACCCTCTAGACACAGAATTTTCCAGCCAAGCTTATACTTCAGAATCACCTGTGGAGCTGTTCTTACATCCACCTCTAGAAATTCTGTTTTCATGGGTTTGAAATAAAGTCACTGCATCTGTGTTTTAAAGTTTTAGAGGTGTTTCTAATAGACACACTTCCAGTTGAGCACCAACACCAGCTTATATTTGAATTTGTACCACACATATTCTATATAACACAGAAGCAACTTTTATTCATACTGGTTCTATGGCTTTACAAAGACTAGCTCCAAGACTCCAACTTGAGCTCTTCCTACACTAGTCCTTGGAGCTAGTCCATCGTTGAGAAAAGCTGCAAAGTCTCTCAGTGATCGAGAGTGATCTCAGTCTTGACCATCCCAAAGCCTGCCAGGGTATTGTGAGGTCTCAGTATTTGATAAAAGGAACAGCAATGCTGCTAAGAGGAACTTCTCACATCTTTGAAGTTACTAGGCAGGAGTCATGAGTGATATAACTCCCAGTTAGAAATTACAGCCATCACTCAATGCTTTTGTGACTTTTTTGTAAACAGAAATTTCTGATGAGATGCCTAGATTTGGTATTAAAGATTGTCAGGAACAAGATGATCATTTGTCTCATTTAAACTGATCCTTAAGTATTGGCAGTAAGTCTAGGAAATTATGCCAGTATTATATTTCTAAACAGGCCTGACTTTCAGCTTGTATTTAAGAAGGAGGATGTTGTGCCCAAATAGGCAGTTCAACCAACTAAAGGAATAATATGTTTATTAATTAGGATTACATTTCCCTATAAAAATCTAATCAACAGTAGTTCAGTCAAGGTATGGAGATTAAATTTTCTTTTGCATTGGAGTCCAGAGGGAAGGGACTTACACATTCCAGCATTGGTATGGTTACTCCACAGCCATCAGGGATTCGAGTTTTTCTCTTTTTTTGTTCCATCCATTCTTGGCATGAACATATTCTCAAAGTGTCTGATAGTTCTAGCTGGCTTATGGAGCTTCAGCCATCCTCAAAGGGACATAACTCCAACTTTTGAGTCATCTCACTTGAAAGAGCTTTTCTGGAACCACCTCAGTAAGCAATTTCTGCTTCCATGTCTGGTCATTCCTACCGTCAAGGGAGACTGGAAGGTTGTTGCTTGGGAAGGTTGCCATTCACTGTCATTAGAAGTCCTGTTGTTAGGAAAGATCTGCTACAACCTGTTTTGAAGAAATACTAACATTAAGAAAACCAAATTTTGGTGACATCAAAAATATTTAGAATATAACTTTAAATTTAAAAGATCCCCAACTGCCATCTACCATGTGTCTGATTAATAAAAGCAACAAATCTTCGTGATAGCGTTCTCTTTAGAATTCTTAGCAGGACTCATTGAGAATAGCTATTAGGTTTTATATATTTTAAATCAACTGAAGAATGAGTTCTTCAAAACAACAGAGGGGAAAAGACATTTCACATTAAATCTCTTTCCTTTTGGAGATAGGGAGAATCAAAATGACCGCAGGAACAATTCAGTGGACATCTATAGAGCTAGCAGGAATGGCGTATGCTATATTAGATGATCTAAGCTAGGAGTGAACTTATTAAAACACTCAAAATTGTTTCATATTTAGATGGGACAAGATAGACTGATGCATGAAATATTTAAACACATATAGCAATCAATTGTCCTATCTCCAGATATACAAGACCTGTCCTGGAGAGAATGATGCACACAGTAGGTTAAAGTTTTATTTATTTATTTATTTATTTATTTATTTAAATATTTGTGTGTGTGTGTGTGTGTGTTTAGTTTTTTTTTTTTTTTTAAGATTTTATTTATTTATTTATTTATTTTAGAGAGAGGGGAAGGGAGGGAAACAGAGAAGGAGAGAAACAGCAATGTATGGTTGCCTCTCACATGGCCCTCACTGGGGACCTGGCCTGCAACCCAGGCATGTGCCCTGACGGGGAATCGAACCGGGACCCTCTGGTTCCCAGCCCGCACTCAATCTACTGAGCTACACCAGCCAGAGCCTTATTTTTTAAATTTAAATATTTTATTGCTATTAAAGTTGTCCCAGTTTTTCCCCCTTTACTCCCCTCCACCCAGCCTGTCCCCCACTCCCACAGTCAGTCACCACACCATTGTCCCTATCCATGGGTCACTCATATATGTTCTTTGACTGAGCCCTTTGCCTTCTTGCATCCAGTCCACACACCACCCACCTCCTCTTACAGCTGTCAGTCTGTTCCGTGTTTCTGTGCCTCTGGTTCTGTTTTGCTCGTTAGTTTATTTTATTCGTTAGATTACACTTACAAGTGAGATCGCCTGGTAGCTGTCTTTCACCAACTGGCTTATTTCACTTAGCATGAAAGTCTCCAGTTCCATCCGTGCTATCACAAAAGGGAAGGATTCCTTTTTCATTTCTGTGTAGTATTCCATTGAATAAATGTACCAGTGGTTTGTTTTTTTGTTTTTTTTTTTAATTCACTCATCTACTGATGGACACTTAGGTTGTTTCCAAATCTTGGCTATTATAAATAATGCTGCTGTGAACATAGGGGTGCATAAGTTCTTTTGAATTGGTGTTTTGGGATTCTTGGGCTATATTCTCAGCTATGGAATTGCTGGGTCAAAAGGCAGTTCCATTTTTAATTTTCTGAGGAAATTCCATCCTATTTTCCACAGTGGCTGCCCCAGTCTGCATTCCCACCCACAGTGCACTAGGGTTCCCTTTCCAGCACTTGTTGTTTGTTGAGTTATTAGTGATGGCCATTCTGATTGGTGTGAGGTGATAACTCATGGTGGTTTTAACTTGCATCTCTCTGGTGGCTAGTGATGTTGACCAGTCTCTGGGCCCTCTGTATGTGGGTTAAAGTTTTAAGTAGAGGATATTGTCTTAATCCCTTTGACCTGTTATATCAAACTACCACATTTAACTGGATGGCTTATAAACACAGAAATTTATTCCTCAGTTTCAGAAGCTGGAAGTTCAAGATCAGGGTGCCAGCATGGTTAGTTAGGTTCTGGTGAAGGCCCTCTTCTGGATTGCAGATTGCTGACTTCCTGCTGTGTCCTCACTTGGTGAAAGCTGGGGTGGAGGGTGAATCTTTCATAAACCCACTAATCTCATTCCTGAGGACTCTGCCCTCATGACCTAATCGCCTCCAAAAGGCCACATTGGGCATTAGGTCTCAACATGAATTTGGGGGGTACATAAACATGCAGACCTTAGCAGATATAATCACCTCTGCCTATACAAATAAAAAGAAATAGGAAGATGGAGAGAATTTTGTTGTCTAAAATCTTATAGGCAAAAACAAGGACTAATGACCATATACACCTGCAGACCATAGTATACATAAATATGTAAGATGGAAGAGTTTCTGCTCTATGAGACCGGATTGTCAAAATGTTCTGAGGCTTTACACATAATCACTGTTCACATGGTGCTATCTAACATATTTACTGAATACTTCATATTTACAATCTACTTTTTTAAATTTATATTTTATTGATTATACTGTTACAGTTGTCCTGATTTTTCCCCATTTGCCCCTCCACACAGCATCCCCACACCCTCCAGCAATCCCCCCACCATTATTCATGTCTATGAGTCATGTGTTTAAGTTCCTTGGCTACTCCATTTCCTACACTGTACTTGACATCCCCATGGCTGTTCTGTAACTACCTATTTGTACTTCTTAATCCCCTCACCTCTTCACCCATCCCCCACAACCCCTCCTGTCTGGCAACCATCAGAGAACACTCCCTGTATCCACAATTCTGTCTCCGTCCTTCTTGTTTGCTTAGTTTGCTTTTAATTTTTTTTTTAAGATTTTATTTATTTATTTTTAGAGAGAAAGGAGGGGAGGAAGAAAGAGAGAGAAACATAAGTGTGTGGTTGCTTCTCCCATGCACCCTACTGGGCACCTAGCCTGCAACCCAGGCATGTGCCCTGACTGGGAATGGAACCGGTGACCTTTTGCTTCGCAGTTCTTTTTTAGATTCAGTTGTTGATAGATACGTATTTTTTTTGCCATTTTATTGTTCATAGTTTTGATCTTTTTCTTAAATAAGTCTTTTTAACATTTCATTAATAATGGTTTGGTGATGATGACCTTCTTTAGCTTTTTCTTGTCTGGGAAACTTATTACCTGCCCTTCGATTCTAAATGATATCTTTGCTGAGTAGAGCAATCTTGGCTTTAGGTCCCTGCTTTTCATGACTTTGAATATTTCTTGCCAATCCCCTGCAAAGTTTCTTTTGAGAAATCATCTGACAGTCTTATGGGAACTCCCCTGTAGTTAGTTAACTTCTTTTCTCTCGCTGCTTTTAAGATTCTCTCTTTATCTTTAACCTTTGGCATTTTAATTGTGATATGTGTTGGAGTGGGCCTCTTTGCATCCATCTTGTTTGGGACTCTCTGCTTCCTGGATTTGCATGTCTATTTCCTTCGCCAAATTAGGGAAGTTTTCTTTTACTTTTTTTAAAAAATAGATTTCCAATTTCTTGCTCTTTCTCTTCTCCTTCTGGTACCCCTATAATGAGAATATTGGACCTCTGGAAGTTGTCCTGGAGGCTGCTTATACTGTCCTCATATTGGGAGGTTCTTTTTTTCTTCTTGTTGTTATGATTGGTTGTTTTTTGCTTCCTTTATTCCAGATCATTGATTGAACTCTCAGTTTTATCCACTCTACTGTTGTTTCCCTGTAAATTGTTCTTTATTTCAGTTAGTGTATCCTTCATTTCTGACTGGATCTTTTTTATGCTGTTGAGGTCCTCGCCAAGTTCCTTGAGCATCATTATAACCACTGTTTTGTAACTCTGCATTTGATAGATTGCTTATCTCCATTTCATTTATCTCTTTTTCTGGAGTTTTGATCTGTTCTTTCATTTGGGCCATGTTTCATTGTCTTTGTTTTGGAAGCCTTCCTGTGTTTGTTTCTATGTATTAAGTAGAGCTGCTTTGATTCCATGTCTTGGTAGTGTGTTCAAATGTAGTAGCTGTCCTGTAGAGTCCAGTGGCACAGCCTCCCCTATCACCCAAGTTGTGCAGCCAAGGTGCACCCTTTGTGTGGTCTGAGGACACCCTCCTCTTGTAGTTGAGCCTTGGTTGCTGTTGGCAGATCAATGGGAGGGATTTACCCAGGCCAGTCAGCTACAAGGACTTGCTGTGACCACTCACCACCAATCTGTGCCCTCTGTGGAGGATCAGCTGTGCAGAGGCAGGGTCATGTGCTTCCACAGGGTTTGTATCTGTTCAGTGGATATGCTGGCCCTGGGGTTTCTCAGATGGTATAGGCCAAGGTCAGCCCCCACCTGTGTTTTATCCAGGGCCGCCCTGCCTGAGCTGTGAAACAATCTGAGATGGCTGCTACTTATCTGGATTTGAAGATTCCCAAGCTGTGAATCTAAGATAGCTACGCTAGTGCTGGGCCTGGGGCTCACTGAAGCCAGCCACTGCTTGTTTAAGGGTACTTAGGAAGCTGTGCAGTGTGAGCCAAGACCAGCCATTCATTTGGAAAAACAGCTTGGGTGGGCCTGTAAGTTGGGTGGGGCAGAGTCTCTGGGAATCTCCAAGGTCAGTGAAACAGTTTTAGCCAGGTTGATGCAGTCTCAGATATGGCACCCGCTTGCCAGCTCTCTGGGAGGAGGGTTTAGAAAAGGGACAAAGGCCTCTGCTCTCCTTGATGCCAGACACTTCAGTTTCTCCCTGTGTACCACTGATGCCTTTCAAGCTGCTCCTCTCGTGCTGGAGCTCAGAGGGAGTGAGTCTGAGTACGTAAGTCCGTGTGTGGGTTCTTTAAGAGGAACTGCTTGGGGCTCTAGCAGTTTCTTCCATGGACTCAGTCCCCACTGGTTTTTTGCAGACAGAAGTTGTGGGGACTTATCTTCCTGGCATAGAAACCCTAGTCTGGGGTCTTGATGTGGTGCTGGGACTCCTAGCTCCCAAGATACCCCTCCCAAATTTCTCTCCACCACATGTGGGTATGGGAATAGCCCATTCTGTGTCTATGCTCTTCCTGCCAGTCTGGATGGATGTGGCTTCTCTTATTTCCTTAGTTTTCAGACTTCCATTCAGCTCCATTTCTGACAGTTCTTAGTGATGGTTGTCCTGTATTTTAGTTGTAATTTTGATGTGGTGTGTGAAGAGATGAGCCGTGTCTGCTTACACTGTCGTCTTCACCGGAAGTCCTAGAATTGCCTCCCTAAGAAGGAAATTCATTCACAAGTTGTCGCTTAGTTAAGAAAATCTAGATTTTGCTTTCTTATAGCTATGAATTTCAAATCTAGAGGAAAACCCAGCCTTTTTTTTTCTTTTTTCTTTCTTAATTACTTATCTGTAACCAAATTCTGCCTGTTGACTTTACTCCTACAAATAGGAAACAGGAAACTGTGGAGTCTCCCTGTGAGAAGAGGGTGAGGCTGTACCTTCTGTGACCTCACCCTTCAGTCTGATTTGTCCTGGAGGCAACAGTCACGATTTGCTCCATATGTGGCTTTGTCAGTAAGCATAGGAAATGAAGTGAAACCAGCTAATGCAATAGGGTCTCTTAGCCTGGCCTTTGAGCTCAGCAAGCCATCTTTGAGCCTATTATGATAGTGCACTTTTGGGCATCCTTGGGGAAGAATAGTTTACACTCTGAGCAAGTAATGAATCAGGGACCATTCTCAGTCTCATGTAGCAGTGGAAATGCCTTGGACATTCTGGTATTAAATAGCTGCTTGTTTGAACATACTGTGCAATGGCATAGCCTTTCCCACCCATTGTTAGTTTCCTTTGAAGCTATTGTTCTCAGTTTAGTTCTCCAGTAGGGACTACGAAAGAAAATGGAAACCTCACAAATTGTACTTTCTTTATATCTGCTCAGTGCCGATGCAGCTATCTCATATTTTGATTTTCCCCATTCTCCATCCCATTTCCCCTCTGCTTTCAGGTGAAGGTCTCCCGCAGGTGTATTACTTTGGACCATGTGGGAAATACAACGCCATGGTGCTGGAGCTCCTCGGCCCTAGCTTGGAAGACTTGTTTGACCTCTGTGACCGAACTTTTACATTGAAGACTGTGTTAATGATAGCCATCCAGTTGGTAAGTTGACATTTCTCTTCTGCAAAAGGATAGTCAGGTTCCCATTCCCTACCCCCGACATCTTTTTGTCCCTTTTGGTGACTTAGGTGATTTGGTGACACCTAGTAGATGCAAACTCACAGGCTTGATGGCGTTCTAGGAAGCTAGCTGTGACAAAAAGGGCTAACCCAGAGAAATCACGCTGCATCTGCCCTTTGCTCTATTTTGAGACTTTCTGCCTCAGAACAATACCCTACCCTTACCTGAAGTGGAAGCATATAATTTAGATTAAGGAGAAAAAGGATGTTTAGGTGAAGTTGTACATGTGCAAATAATTTCTTAGATTTTTTTTTTTGAGGTTTTACACACATGAATGTAAGGTTTGGTATGTTCTCCCTCTCGTCTTACTGTCACATCCAAGAAGAAACTGGAGACGTAGCCCAGTGCTCTAACAGTCAGACTCTGAAACTGTGTGACCAGGAACCGCCTTAGTTTTCTGGCCTTCCGTTCGCACAGAGATGACACAGCTGAAGAGGCAGCTCTCTCAGCTCCTCCCAAATTACACACCATCAACAGTTTCAGGAGCAGTTAAGACAGTTCCTTTGAGAAGTGTGTCAGCCCCTCGGGGGAGGATGCAAATGCATATTTATTGGTCAGAGATAGTGATGGTCTTCTCCACCATACAGCAAAAATTTGGAAATGGTGGAAAATTGACTATATTTTTTTAGTCCAAGTTCAAATATCTGTGCTTTCTATACTAAGTAGGAAAGCTTTGTAGATTGAAATGAATTTAATGAAATTTCAAATGATTTTATGATTATTATTTTGGGCTATTTTTACTTTCACATATAAACTGCACCTTTACCTTTGCTACTAGCTAGTTCTGTGATATCAGTCCATTATTAACTTCTCTGGGCCTTACTTCCCTTCTTTCTGCTGCTAAGAGAGCTGGGATGGCTCGTCCTGTTCAACCAAGTGGGAGGCGTGGGCGGGAGGCGGGGGCGGCAGTGGCCCTGTCTCCAAAGGCTGCCGGCATATTCTGATAATCCTGTATGGGAATAAATACTCTTGCTTCTCAACTGCTTACTTTCTGAAGTAGCATTAAAACACCTACTTCTATTTCATTTGCAAATTGTAACCTCATGAGGTTTAGCTGAACTGTACTAATCCCATTCTTTTATCTTGATGTTTGTTATATGAATATTAGTATCAAAAAATATGTTCTGGTATACAAGATTAAAATGACTCTGGGTGGTGAAAAGAAATGAGTTTTATTTTCATTTCAATAATTAAAACCTTGGGCTGATAAAGGAAATGTTTTGCTATATTTTTCAATGAATTTCTTTAGATTATTTTTATTATTTTTCTTCTCTTTTAGCTTTCTCGAATGGAATATGTGCACTCAAAAAATCTCATTTACCGAGATGTTAAGCCAGAGAACTTCCTGATTGGCCGACAAGGCAATAAGAAAGAGCATGTTATACACATTATAGACTTTGGACTGGCCAAGGAATACATTGACCCTGAAACCAAAAAACATATACCTTACAGGGAACACAAGAGTTTAACTGGAACTGCAAGATATATGTCTATCAACACGCATCTCGGCAAAGGTGTGTTTATTTTCTACTCCATGGAAAGGGCAGGTTTTTAAAACAACTGTTTATTCCAATAACACTTTTGTCCCCATTGTGCATTACAAGTTGTGATTATTATTGCTTCACAAGGTAAGTGATTTTTATACTTGAGAACTTAAAATGGTAAGTTAGTGACTTTCCTGACTATCCTCTTGACAACCTAAGGATTTTAATTCTTTGTACATTGACCCTTGAACAACACGGGTTTGTCTTCACAGATCCACTTGTGTGGGGTTTTTTAATAAATACTTTGTAAATGTACTTTATGATTTTCTTAACACTTTCTTTTCTGTAGCTTTATTGTGAGACTACTGTATATAACACATATAACTTATAAATAATGTAATTGACTATGTTACCAGTAAAGCTTGTGGTCAACAGAAGGCTATTATTAGTAGTTAGGTTTTGGAGGAGTCAACAGTTATGTGTCGATTTTTCACCGTAGGCAGTCCATACCCACACCCCCCAGGTTGTTCACGGGTCAGCTGTACTATGTTCCCACATGCTTAGTTTCCTAGCTGTGTGGGTAACTGAATTACTGTGTTACAGTGATAGCATTTGAGTAAGTTTAGTGATGAGTTTGGTACAGATGATCTTATATATGACATCAGGCTGGTATCTTCTTTGGGGAGAGTACTTCACTAAAACATGGACTAGGCTTCTGTTCACTGTATGTAATTCCATGAATAATTCTTTAAGGAAGAGCCTGTGTCTTGTTCAGTGAAAGTATATTTGCATTTCCATGAGTCTTGCATTGTATTCAGAATAGACAGTTTGCGCTAATATTGCAAAAAGCTCTACATCAGGGCAAAAATCCTTACTTCTGAGAGGAACTACTCCAGGGGAGAATATTTGTGAGAAAAGCCTAAAGAACACTGGAAGGCCGAGTAGGTGGGGCCCTGGACCTCTCACCAGCTTCTCCAGAAATCTTCCCTTTTATCTGTTTTATATATTGGTCTTTCATGGAAAATTCCATTTGGAGACAAGGTTCCAAGGTAATTTAAAAATATATAAAAATCACCACCCTAGAGAGTAGACATATAAACAGAATATTACCAAGTTCCACAATCTTAGACATAGCTAATTTTATCAGGTATTTAAATATTAATGAACTGTCATCTTGGCTGGTTGGCTCAGTTGGTATCCAGTACACCAAAAGGTTGCAGGTTCAATTCCCAGTCAGGGCTCATACCTAGGTTGCGGGTTCAGTCTCTCTCGGTCAGGGCACATATTGGGAGGCAGCTGATGTTGCCTCACATTAATGTTTCTCTCTCTCTCTAAAATCAAGCAGTCTTTTCTAAATTTTTTTTTAATCTTCACCCAAGGATATGCTTATTGATTTTAGAGAGAGAAGAAGGGGGGAAGGAGAGAGAAACATTGATCGATTGCCTTCCTTAAGCGCCCAGACCAGGGATCGAACCTGCAGTCTTTTGGTGTATGAGACAGGGCTCCAACTAACTGAGCCACCAGGCCAGGGCTCTCTCTAAAATCAGTGACAGATCCTCAGGTGAGGATTAAAAAAACATATATTAATGAACTGTTATATACTAATAATTATAAAAACTAAGATAAATATCTACCAAGTTGCCTCATTGAGTAAACTGCACAGGTATGCAGATGATGAATTAGTATAAGTAAAGAGTAAAAATGACGTTTGCAAAGTAGTGTGATACAATTTGAGTTGATATCATGAATGCTGTCAGAATTTTTTCAGTAACCACATGGAAATCATCACTAAATGAAGTATTGATACTTTAAAATTAGACTAGAAGGTCCTCTGCGACTTACTGTTAGTGTCACTTTGGATAAATTACTTAATCTTTCTGCCGTGGCTGGTGTGGCTCAGTGGATTGAGCACCAGTGAGGGATGCATGAGAGGCAACCACACATTGATGTTTCTCTCCCTCTCCTTCTTCTTCCCTTTTCCCCTCTCTAAAAATAAATAAATACAAATTTTAAAAAATTACTTAATCTTGCTGAAACTCACCTGTAAAATAAGGAGTAATATTTCACAAGGATGTTTGGAGGATTGAATGGGTAATATATGTAGCACAGGTCTCTTGCATAGTGCTCAATATTCCCTTCTTTCTTTTTACAAGGAGACAGACTGTGTTGTAAATAGTAAAGTCATAATTGCTTGGTTTAACTGACAGACTCTAGAAATTGTTTTTCCAGTACATGCTCCCTGCACTCAGCTGTTTATGTTCTGATTTTATTACTTTTGTCAAGAAAGGCAAGAACAGACAAGGGGAGGGATAGTATGTGTTGTGTTTGTATAAGGTATAGTGTAATATTTAAGAAAAAGGGATATAAATCTTGGCTTTTTCATTTAAAGTTGGTGATTTTAGTCCAATAACTTTCTTCCCTCGGCCTCAGTTATTTCATCTATGAAATGGGTATGATAATAGTGCTTTACATTATAGGGTTCTGTGAAATAATGCATATAAAGTGTTTAGCATAAACACTTTAGTGCCTGATAGTAGTAAACACACTGGTGCCTGATAGTAGACTCTATAATGGTAATTTTCATTTATTAATCAACAAAATGTTTTAAGCATCTACTTTAGTCAGACTGGGTTCCTTCATATCTTGGTATAGCCATTTCTACTGGAACTTCTCCAAACTTCGACTTCCTAGTTCCAGGGTTTTTTTAGGTCAGAGCCAACATGTCACCATATTTTGTCCTTTCAATATTGCAGAGAATACATATAGGTGGTTGTCAAATGCCCTTTAAACTCGGGCCAGTGTCTCAGACCAATGAAGTTTCCATAGGAACTCTAATCCTGTTGGGTTTTATTTTTTTAATTTTTTATTTTATTTTTAAAAATTTATTTTTAGAGAGAGGGGAAGGGAGGGAGAAAGAGAGGGAGAGAAACATCAATGTGTGTTTGCCTCTCGCATGCCCCTGGTGGGGACCTGGCCCGCAACCCTAGGTTCCCAGGGCATGTGCCCTGACTGGGAATCGGCTACCCTGTGGTTCACAGCCTGCACTCAATCCACTGAGCCACACCAGCCAGGGCTAATCCTGTTGGTTTTTAAATATGTAGCATCCTTTTTGTTGTAATGAAGAAAAAGAGAAATGTATCTTCAAATGACTTAGAGAAAATTGTCTATTAATTTTGTAAAAGAAGAATAAGGGAAGCTGCTTCCTAAACCTGACATTACCACGTGAGATTAGCCACCTTCCCCACTGATTAAGCCCTGATTAAGGCAGCCAGCCCATTAAGTATTCTTCAGTGCTTAAAGTTAGGGTGAGAACAGTAGGTCGCCCAGCCCCTTTCCTACAACAGTTATATTTGATGTAAAATCAGGCATGTGATGCATGTAAACCAGGCACGTCTTTCTGATTGGCTGAAAGCAAGACTTTATGGTGTGGAAGAATTCTGTGTCCTACTGGTCTCATTGACATTGAAACCTTTTTTCTTTAAAAATGAAAATACCTTGCATGAATAAACAAAGGCATGTTGAAATCCTGACTTGAACGTATGTAGAATGTTCAAAGAAATGTGAAAATAAAACATGGCTCTGGTTTTCACTATTTGTTGTTGTTGTTGTTGTTGTTGTTGTTGTTTTTCCTTGAAAGGTCCTAATGTCTTGAATTACCATAGATTGTTTTAGAACTGGGAAATGACTTCTCAGATTATCAACTGCTTTATTTTCAGATGAGGAAATTAGGCCCAAAGTAGACAATGGAAAGAATAGGTCAAGATCTCGGCGCCCTGACTCCAGAACCATTGTTTTTCCTATTGTCCCACATTCCACAGCTATTTTTCATCATTCTGTTTTTGAAAGTTACTTTGTTTCTTATTCCAGTGGGTTCAAGTATTTCTTATTCTTTTGTTTTTTGATGTTAAAAATCTCATTGGGGGGTACCAAATTACTTTCTTTGAAGGAATGGTATAAATCATAGACATAAGTGGATGACAAGTTACAGAAAAGGTGAAGGTAACTCCAACATGCACATACTGCTTTGGTGACCAGGGAAGTCACTCCGGTGGCAGTGGGAAGGCAGCCCAAGCCTTAGCTCTCTGTGCTGTCTCCCCGAGTGTGCTTGTCAAAGAGATCCTCTGCCATGCCAGGTTCAGGCGCTCCCATCCTGCACAGGTCAGTTACGTGGTTACCCAACTCTTCAATGGATTCATCTGCTCTTCCAGATAGTGAGTCTCAGTGAGGTCACATAAATGAGGGTCATTTTTTTCAGTGGCCAGTTTGTGCAAGTCCAGTAGTAACTGATTCACACTTTTTTCCAAGTGTAATGCACATCCATTTCATTCAGCCCATTCTCCCAGTCATCAGGGTCTGGTTTCTTGGTATCCTGAAGGAACATTTGGCCACGTCATTGGTTCTGCAGCTTCATCAGTTTCTCAGCATGTTCCCCCTCCTCATGAGATGGGTGGAGAAAATGTTTGGCAAAGTTATTCAAAGCCACATAATCACGGCCAAAGTAGTAAGACAGGGACAGGCAGGCAGAAACACAGATCTCCAGGTTGATCCGGCGGTCGGTGGCAGCCTCTGAGTTCTGGTGGTGATTCTGGTGCATCTGCGAGGTGGACGTGGTCGTCGTGATCAGCAGCGGAGGACAGGCGGCTTCGGGCACTGGGGTGGTGGCAAGGGCCTTGGAGCAGTTCAAGGGCACTGTGAGGAGGTGGCGGAAGGATGGATCTGGGTGGCTAGCTGGGACAGGGACCAAGGGCCGGGTTCCATTCATTCACTGTAGAGGCAGGAAACCAAAACAACTCTCGGCATAGACTTTCTGTTTCATTATTTTAATAGCTTATTTTTTATTGTATTTTTTTCCATTACCATTTATCCCCCTTACACCTTCTTTAGCTTTTCCCCTCTTTCCCCACCCCTGCAATCACTACACTGCTGTCCATGTCCATAAGTCCTTTTCTTTTTTGTTCCATCCCTCCACCCCCCACGCAGAGCTGTGGGCCTCCTCTCTATCTGAGCCTGTCTCTAATTTGCGTGTTAGTTCAGTTTTCTCATTAGATTCCACGTATTAGTAAAATGTATGATATTTGTCTTTCTCATTTCACTTAGCATAATGTTCTCCAGGTCCATCCATGCTGTCTCAAAGGGTAAAATTTTCTCTCTCTGTTTTTTGGACAAGTACTACTCCATTGTGTAAATGTCCCATAGTTGTTTTATCGGCTCATCTACTGGTGGACACACGGGCTGCTTCCAAATCTCGGTATTGTAAATAATTCTGCAGTGAACATAGGGGTGCTTATGTTCTTTCGATTAGTGTTTCGGGTTTATCCAGATAAATCCCCAGAAGTGGAATCGCTGGGTCATAACACAGTACCATTTTTAATTTTTGTAGGTATCTCTATACTGCTTTCCACAGTGGCTGCACCAGTCTGCATTCCCACCAGCAGAGCCAAAGGGTTCCCCTTTCTCCACATCCTCTCCAGCACTTGTTGTCTGTTGATTTATTGATGATAGCCATTCTGACCTGTGTGAGATGGTATCTCATTGTGGTTTTAGTCGCATTTCTCTAATGACTAGCGATGTTGAGCATCTTTTTGTGTATCTATTGACCATCTGTATGTCCTCTTTGGAGAAGTTTCAATTCAGGTCCTTTGCCCAATTTTTTTTTTTTTTTTTTTTTTATTTACATTTAGGGGAAGGGAGGGAGAAAGAGGGAGAGAAACATCAATGTGTGGTTGCCTCTCGTGCGCCCCCTGCTGGGGTCCTGGCCTGCAATCCAGGCATGTGCCCTAGACTGGGAATCAAACCAGTGACCCTTTGGCATGCAAGCCGCTGCTCAGTCCACTGAGCCACACCAGCCAGGGCCTTGGCCCAATTTTTAATTGGATTGTTTTTTTATCTTGAGTTTTATAAGTTCTTTATAAATTTTGGTTATTAACCCCTTATCAGATGTATTGGTGAATATGTTCTCCCATTCAGTGGGTTATCTTTTTGTTTTGTTGATAGTTTCCTTTGCTGTGCAAAAACTTTTTAGTTTGATGTAGTTCCACTTGTTTATTTTTTTCTTTTGTTTCACTTGCCTGAAGAGAGATATCAGAAAAAATATTGCTACAAGCAATGTCTTAAGATTTTACAGCCTATGTTTTCTTCCATGATTTTTATGGTTTTGAGTCTTAACATTAAAGTCTGTAATCCATTTTGAATTTAGTCTTGTGTGTGGTGTAAGAAGGTGGTCTAGTTTCATTTTTCTGCATGTATCTGTCCAATTTTCCCAGCACCATTTATTGAATAAACTATCCATAGTTTATTGAATAAACTATCCATAGTTTATTGAATAAACTATAAGCCCATTGTATGTGCTTGCCTTCTCTGTCAAATATTAATTGACTACAAAGGCATGGTTTATTTCTGGGCTCACTATTCTGTTCCGTTGATTTATGTATCTGTTTTTATGCTGGTATCCAGCTGTTTTGATTACTATGGCCTTATAGTGTAGTTTGATATTAGGTAGTGTTTTTCCTCCAACATTGTTCTTTCTCAAGATCACTGGTGCCATTTGGAGCCTTTGTGGTTCCGTATAGATTTTTGAAACACTGATTCTAGTTCTGTGAACTGTGTCATTGATATGTTGATAGGAATTGCATTGAATCTATAGATTGCTTTGGGAGGGAGGGAGTATGGGAGTTTTAATGATGTTAATTCTTCCTCTCCGTGAACAGTGTATGTCCTTCCACTTTCTTGTATCTTATTCAGTTTCTTTCTTCAGTGTCTTCTTATTTTCTGAGTGCAGGTCTTTAACATCCTTGGTTAAATTTATTTCTAGGTATTTTATTTTTGAAGCAATTTGAATGGGATTGTTTCCTTGATTCCCCTTTCTGATAGTTAATTATTGACACATAAAAATGCAGCTGATTTCTGGATATTAATTTTGTATCCTCTACTTTACTGATTTCGTTTGTTAGTTCTAGTAGTTTCTTAAAAATCTCATTTTATGCCCAGCTGGTGTAGCTCAGCGGATTGAGCGCGGGCTGGGAACTAAGGGGTCCCAGTTCGATTCCCAATCGTGGCACATGCATCGGTTGCAGGCCAGTTCCCCAGGGAGGGCCATGTGAGAGGCAACCATACATTGCTCTTTCTCCCTTCCTTCTCCTCTCTCTATAAGTAAATAAATAAATAAATCTTTAAAAAAAAAGCTTTAAAAAAAATCTCATTTTATAATGTTTAGGCTTTGCTGTGAATGGAAAAGTTGCCCTTTTTTCCTGTAGGGTTGATCAGTATTGAAAATGTGGAGAGTTTCGCCCTCTAGTGTTCAACTCACTAAAGTGCAACCACTTGCCAAGAATTTTTTATTACCAAGGGGCCTCTTGTTACAGGATATAAAAATGGAGAGCTGATGAGTAGGTGTGATGTAGCAGGAGAAACTGCAGGGTGTGGTTTCTCTCTCGTCCCTGATTTGTGGGAGGCCTCAACTCACCCTGCTTCTTCTTTTTTAATTTGTTTTAAGTTCCGTTACCAAACTCTGCTTTTGTCTGATGGCTTTTTGTTTTCAATTACATATAAAATTTATTGCATATTTTAGGCCAGCTGAGTAGACAAAAGCTCCTGGTTTTGCTGTTTTATTTTATTCTTTTAAAGATCATTTCAATTGATGTACATCAACTCAATTTTATGTTGCTTATTTATCATATCAGGGTGCCTCTAGTGACCACCTTTCCAAAAATCTCCTTCAGGTGCCAAATTTGAAAGTTGCCTTTTCTTTGTTTTTCTATACAGTAGAGCACTGTTAACTCTTTTGTTCAAACTGCCCATGCTTGGTGGCAACGTTAAACATATGCTTTGGTATTTTGAGTTAGCTGAGTAGTTTTTCCTGCTTCTCTGACCCTGTTGGGTTTTACTTTCTGCACAATGAAAGCACAGTCAAATTTAAGGTAGCCCCTTAGTCTTGCTTCTGTATTTTTTTTTATAAAGCCCTAAACTTGATTCTGAAAAATAAACACATAAAAAGTCTGAGATGAACCGTTAATTGGCAAATTAGAAATGGAGGCAGGAACTACTTAAACTCAGCCTGACAACCAATGGTGCTATAGGATGTTTTCTGAGATGAAGTTACAATTCTGCAGTTCTTTATCATTTCATCATTCCAATGAAAAGAAAGAAAAACCCAGCAACCTGTCTTATGATAAGCTCCCAGAATACAGGGATCCTGTTTTAGGTGCCTGCAAAGGGCACCTTAGTAATAAATTTTAAGTTTTTCTTAAGGTGGCTGTGGAACATGGTGCAAATGGAATGGAACTGAGAGATGATACACTGATGTTCTATTTTATCAAATTAAATTTTGACATTAATTTTTTTATTAAGTTTTATGATGAATAGAAAGCGCTAGCCATGTATGCAAGGCGTTCTGCAGCTGTGTCTTCGCAGGCCTAGCCAGAAAACTGTTTAAACAGCTTGAGCTGCTAGTCTGCTTCCTCTGATGGTAACTAAGGGTAATTGTAGCCCATACACTGAAAGTAATGTTTCATTTAAATTACCGTACTTTACAGTATTGAGTGAGGGGTGATTACTCACTGTTTACTTGTCTGGACTTGGTTTTCATTTCATATTTACTTGCCAGTGACAGATCTAGACAAAGGAGGTACACATTGTTTTTCTTGTCTTGATTTAAACTACTACCCCTGGTTTCGATATAAAAGAATTCATAAGCAGAGCCCTATTAGAGCAGAAGGGTTTCTAAACGGGCTGCTTTGGTTTTGAGCCTCTTTCTACTTCCATAACTGCAAATGTAATGTGTGATCTGTTTTCCCTTTTAGAACAAAGTCGGCGGGATGATTTGGAAGCCCTAGGCCATATGTTCATGTATTTCCTTCGAGGCAGCCTGCCCTGGCAAGGACTCAAGGTACCCTTGAAAGTGCTCGGGGGAGGTCTTTGTTTCAGTGCTCAGTTGTTAATGAAGGGGTTGCTGACTTGCTGTCTGCCAGATGCGCGATGGGGAAGAAGACTGGCTAAGAGATGAAGAGCAGGGACTAGTTACATCAGTCTGTACTGTAAATGCTTACCTGAAGTTTGAAGCTCTGTTTTGCTCACATTTGTCCCTATTTCCCCTTCTGAATCCTTATTCCTTGTTTTTGGATTTTCCATAATCTCTTCCCTCATTCCCTCCCGGCCTTGGCAGTTCTGCTTTTCTCTCTGTCATTATACCTCCCCCGCTACTATTATGTAGCAAGATGAGTGTTCCCAGTGTGTTGGGGAATTTCTGGGACAAATTGATGACAGCAGCTGCTACACATTTTAGCAGCGAGGGCAGCAGGGCTGGGTGTGTTCCGAAGGGGAACTGGCAAATGTCTGTTCATTGTATGTAGGCTGAGTGCTCACCTGAAGTAAAACAAAAATACAGGCTTAATATTGCTCTTCAAGTGTCGTACTGAATAAAGGCCTGTGCAGACAATACCCATTCCTGTGAAACATGCAGCTTAAATAAATAGCCTTCCCTTGGAAGGTGTCAGTACAGTATGTACATGTACTTTGTTCATTATAAATATAACCATTGTAATTACTCTGTGTCTGGCTGTAGACTAGAAAATGGTTAAGCTTCTAACCCATGCCAAGTCTCATCAGATAGTTAAATGTGAGACGTATTTTTTGAGTTGAATTTACATCAACATGTTAGTATGGAAAGAAACTGAATCATTAGCTTTGAGTACTCCTATAGCTGCTACCCCCTCCTACACTCTCTACCCCCTGCAAAAGGGCAGAATGGTTGATTTTGCTGTGCTCTCTAGAAAAGTAAGGTTTCTGTCCCTCCCTTTTGGGAAGATTTTCTTTTTTTTCCCCTTAACTTCCTCTCTTACCCTCTCCTCCATAGTCTTTTCCTAGTCATATGTATCTTCTCATTGATACTGACGGTTGTCAAATAGAACTTCATGTCCCATTTGCTCATTAGATAGCCAAACAGTGCATTCATATATGTATGGTTAATTATTTGAAACTTCCTCACGGTCCATGAATCATTTTAATGATAGGTCTAAAATTTCTCTACCTTACTTCAGGATGTCACTGCTCAAAGCTAGTGCAGCAGGCCAGGGAGAGAGCCTCAGGAGACTCTCTTGAGACCACATTGTAGATCCGGGCTCCAGAAGCCCTGTCTGTAGCTCTGGGCAAACCGTACTTGGCTGCTTTGAGCCACTGACATAGATGAAACCTATTTGTTAGCCATGCCTGTATCATAGATAATACTTTTCCCTCTGGAACCACATTGCGGAAGGGCACTGTTTTCTACTCCTTGTTCTTTTTGCTATTCAGCTTCACAGTAAATATGATGTGAAGCCCTCTATCTGCCCCCACTTGGATTAGCAGTATTTTTCATCTTATCGTAGAGCTAATCTGATAAGGGGAAGGCCAAATCACTTTTGAACCCAATGGCCATGAGAGATTACTGAGTTTCTGCGATTTTGGAAATATTGCTACATGATATTTCTATTTTCTTATCCTGGCCATTTGTCTCGTTACATTTGATGGTGCTTATCTGAGACTACTAAATCTATTTTTAAGTAAACGTTCCAGAATGGAGTAGGTGTTTTATACATATCTCAATACATCGTCCCTACTTCGTTTCTTATTTGTTGGTGTTAGAGAGAAAAACACTGCGACTGTCGAACAAACCCTGCCAGTTTGAGTGAAACGACCACTGCGTTCCCAAACGCACTGGGCCTCCCCCACTCAGCGCCTCGTCCCAAATAACTTTTGCTCTTTACTCTCCACAGGCTGATACATTAAAAGAGAGATATCAAAAAATTGGTGACACCAAAAGGAATACTCCCATTGAAGCGCTCTGTGAAAGCTTTCCAGGTGAGATGCTAAAGGGACATGCTAGCAAATGTGACTGAAGCTTTGGAGTAGACGAAGACCATGACGTGGGATCCGTAGATGAAGGCACTCTCCAGGAAACTTAAATTTGCTTCTCTCGTTATTTAGACCAAGATTAAGTTTCGTTGCTTTCATTCGGTCCATAAGGAAAACACCTGTGTCAAATAGCCTGTACAATATTCCTTGCTTGGCCCAGAGCTTCTGCCCATGGGAAGCACTCAGCTAACGAGCATGGCCTTTCAACTCTTTCCTAACAGAGGAGATGGCGACCTACCTGCGATACGTCAGGCGATTGGACTTCTTTGAAAAACCTGACTATGAGTATTTACGGACCCTCTTCACAGACCTCTTTGAAAGGAAAGGCTACACCTTCGACTATGCCTACGACTGGGTCGGGAGGCCTATTGTGAGTACACCCTTTTTTACCTCCTCGCCTTAGACCAGCATGCCTCACGCCTTTACTCACCAGACTTTCTGCCCAAATCTATGAGCAGAAAAAAAAAACATTCCTTTGACTGTAGATTTAACACTTCCCAACCTTTTCAGGGTGATGCCATAGATTGCTCTTACTAGAATTAGGAAGTAGGATTAACTACCTTTATATGTTTTTAAGATTATGACTAGTATGTCCTAAGATATCAGAATTTAAGCCAGTTTTGAAGAATTTTTATTGGAATGATCCGGAAGCTGGAGCTACATAAGCTGTTAAGGTGCTTGACTTCTATAGGAGTGTAACCCAGCACCATAGGACACTTTTGAACTTGCTCTTCTGGCCAGGGATCGCAGGGCCTGAGAGCGTGCTCACAGACATCACTGTAGGATATTTTTTTTTTTTTATTTTCAAAGGCAAGCTACTCTCCAATGAATTATTGAGGACCAAGCTGCATCCTTTTTTCAGATAAGCAAACTGAGAAGACAAGAAGATTTGAAACTGCCTTTGGTGGCCGAAAATAATAATCACTACTGTTCTATTAGAATTTGAAGGGTGCTGTCCTTTGCAGAGGCATGGGTTGGACCTGTTTTCCCCATTTGACTTTTTGTTATATTTTTCCAGCCTACTCCAGTAGGGTCAGTTCATGTAGATTCTGGTGCATCTGCAATAACTCGAGAAAGCCACACACACAGGGATCGGCCATCACAACAGCCGTTGCGAAATCAGGTATGTGTTGGTCTTTCACTGTTTCAGATGTTCCCTTTATTTGTGGCTAATGTCAGCACCGAAATTCTTCCGCTTCTCTGCCTAAGTGTATATATTGAAGTTAAAGACAAAGGCCATGCCAGCTTTCATTGGTGCGGTGGGGATTCTAGCATCCCGCATCCCTCAGGGTTTGTGTAATAGCACTGAAACATAGCCAGTTGCCTTGCATGAAGCATCCGCTCTAGAGAATCTGGGGCTGTCGGGAGCTGCTGGCTGCAGGACCTGCTGGACAGACAGGATGCGCAGGTTAACCCGCTTTGGGTCTCAGCGGCACTGCAGTGTGCAGCTTTTGCCAGTGCTGGCTTCTCCTTGTTCTTTAGAAGGGTGGGTGATTTGGACTTCCAGCTGACCTGGGAATGAACTGAACCTCCACTCCACCTCTGTCCCTGTACCCAGGTTAACATTAGACTTATGAATGAAGACCCAGCTTTGCTTCAGGCCACTCCAGAGAGGGCTCTGACATCTCCCTTTCAGTGTCCATGCCTAGGGAAGCCAGTAGTCTGAATGAGAGGCTTCTCTTAGTGTAAAGACAGAGGAGGCAAACACACAAAAAATCCACAAACTTGACGACATTGAAAGAGAGGAGAAACTAACTGGGAAATGAATATGATGATTATTTTCATATGATATTGCTGAAAGAAAAATGAGGACCTCAGTAGGCAGACAGGCAAAGAATAATAAATAGATAAGCAGATACACTTGTGCTCGTGCGTGCACACACACACAATCATTATTCCCTATCAAGTGAGCAGGTTTCTCCCCGCTCCTGACCTCACTTTTTGTATTCACAGATGTTTTTACAGTGCAACAGCACTTCTCTCACAGATGCACATGTAAAAGTACATGGGTTAAAAGTAGTCTGTAGAAGTACAGACACACACGTATGTACAATAAAGTACATGCAAAATATAGATAGACTCACCAGTAAGTCCATGTGCTTGGCAAAATGTGTGGCTTGGTGGTTAAGAAAAAGAAATGTGTGAAGGAAGGAAATCTGTGTATTAGAGAATAGATAGGCAAAAAGATGGACTTTAGCAAACTGTGTACCCTTGTTGGATTTATAGTTACATGCTTCGGCCAAAGTAGTCGGCTGAGAATTGCAAATTGACGATAGAATTCTGTCAACTTCTGCAGTTGTTCTCTCTCTTACCTCCTTTTTAAAAGCATAGTTGAGTACACAGTTAAACTGACACTCTCATACATTGGTCTTTGCAAATTGTTACAAATACTCTAGAAAGTAATTTGATAAATTTACTTTCTGTCTGATAGAATAATCTTACTTCTTTGAATCAGTCATAATAAAACAACCCAAGATACAGATTAGGTTATGTGTATAAAACTGTCACAGTGCCATTTGCAGCAAAGTTTTAGAAATGACCCACCTACCCAGTTATAAGGGAATGGTTATGGATCCAGCTCAAATCCTTTATCAGATAAACTGGGTTATAATAAAAATGACTTGTAAATGTTATGTGGTCACTTAAAAGAATATTTAGGAAAACTTAGAGCAACCTGAAAATGTTTATGGTTTGTATAGTGAAGAAATCAGAATACAAAATTAGAAATCCCTAAAGCTTTCCCCTCAGGAAAAGGGCAAAAGAGAGAATCAATGGGAGGAGATAATGCCAAAGTATTAACACAATTAGTGTTGGGAGAGGTAGCATTCTGGGTAATACCTTTCTAAACTATTCTATAATAAAGCTTTCCCCTCAGGAAAAGGGCAAAAGAGAGAATCAATGGGAGGAGATAATGCCAAAGTATTAACACAATTAGTGTTGGGAGAGGTAGCATTCTGGGTAATACCTTTCTAAACTATTCTATAATGAAGAAAGGGTAATACCTTTCTAAACTATTCTATAAGTATATTACCTTATAATGAAAATGCATTTATTGAAACTTGCCTTTAAAAAAAAAGAAAAGCTTTTAAGTAGAAAAGATATAGAAAAATAAATAAATAATTTAAGTAATCAGTGAAGTCTAATCAATATATCTGCCTGCTCATGGTTTTGGAATATTGGTTTCCCGGGTGTTTTCTGCTTCAGTGAATTTATAATCAGTGTTGCTGTTTTGAAGGGATTTTTAAAGTGTGGGAACAGCAGATGGTTGCAAACTTGCATTGCCAAGGTAGAAAGTAAGGTCATGCGGTTATCTGAGAGAGTACCGAGAATTTCAGTGCACTTTTAAATGACGTCTCATCTGAAAGGCAGTAAGCTTCGTTTGGAAGAGTTGAATCTGAAGATCTCCCTGATTTTTTTTCCTTTCAGGATTTTTAGTATTCCATGGCTGCTGAGGGATTGAAATTCCCCATATTAATGCAAATTTTCTATCTCCTTTCCAGCAGGATTCTGAATCCTTGCTGAGTAGAATTCTTTCTGCCCTGTGCCCTATGGGTAAATGGAGTTCTAGTGTCTGTCAAGCCTTTCCACTGTGTTTAGTCTGTGGTCTCATTGCCTATATTCCATCCCTAAGATTTTTTCCTTGTGGGTGTTTTTTTTTTAAGAAAATTTGCAGCTAAATATGTCCCTTCTGTGACTCTGGGGTCGAAAGCAGTATGATTTTTTAGACTGATTCTCTTCAAGTTTTGAAGTCGGCAAATATTTTTTCGGCAACTTTGATTCAGTGAGTCTAGCTGAGGACCTACTATGTGAGGTGTGTCCTGGGATACCAGGATAAGTATGAGTCCTTATCCTCGAAGACATGACAAAATAAGCCAGGTACCAGATAACTATGGCACAAGGCAGAACAGATAAGCTTCCCACGTTGCCAGTTACCGTCCTCAGGGATTGGAAGGAGACATTTCATCTACTGAGTGTGACAGAGAGTTCCATGAAAGAAGCTGCATTTGAAATGCTCTTAGAAGGATTAAGTAGAAATGAAAGTCATTTCCAAGCCAAAAGAAAGTCAAGCAAAAAAGAAAATATGGGTAACAGCAAATTATCTAGTTCCATTTTGCTAAAATATATGGTGTGAATAAAGGAGACAGACTGGGAAGATAGGTTAGAGCCATTTAATGAAGCTCCTGGAATGCTGGGCTGGAAAATTGGTACTTAATTTCAGAAGAGATTAAGCACTAAAGGTTTCAGAACAGAGGAGTGATATGATCAAAGCTTTGATTTAGAAATCTTTTGGCCCAGAAGGTAGTAATAGCCTGGCAGCCAGCATGCAGACCAGTAAGAAGACAGTGAGCTCCCTTGAGAAGTAAAGGGGTGGCCTTGATGGGCTATAGTAGTGAAAATGAAACAGAACTGGAAAATGGCGCAGGAATATCATCTCCCGGAATTAGCAGCTTCCCACATGATGTCAGGGTTGAGGGAGAAGAATGAGTCAAAGCTATTGCTGAGGTTTTAAGCCTGGATAATTAGGAGGTTGGTGGTACTATTACTAGAAATGGGAAAGTTGGGGGAGAAACTTATTTGGAGTTTGAATGTAGGCATCTTGAGTTTGAAATACTAGCAGTGTATCTCAGCTGAAGATGGCTAGTAGGCAGAGGATAGCTCTCAAAAGAAAACCAGAGAGCTTTTGGGAAATCAAGACATGGACATGACATTGATGATAATGCTTAAAGAGCCCTCTATTTGGGGTAAATCTGCCCATCAGTTGTGTGGTAGAGTAGTGAGCATGGGAGTTAAAAGGCTCTGTTAAGCCCCAGACTTAGATTAGGAGGAAAAGGAGGAGGAGCTGAGAACTTGATTTTGGTTTATCCCAAGACTTTGGCTATAGAACATTTAACCTTTGGGGATATTTCTCAAAAACAAGTCTTGTAAGGGTAGAGATTTTTGTTGTTTCGTTCACTACTATATTTCTGACCCCTAAAACAATGTCTGGAATAGTAGGTATTTGATAAATAGTGATTTGAGTGAATGAATGAATCTGTCAAATGAGCATAGATGAAGTCAGACGTTTAAGATACAGATTTTATTTAACCTCCCATGAAAAATAAATTTGACACTTTTCTTCCTGCTTGTTTTATTTTTCCACAAAGAGCCATTCTGCCTCACTTGGCAGCTAAAATAGGGCTAGATTGTCTGCTCAAGGAAAAGGTAGAAACACAGCAGGCTCTTGATGCAAAGTAAGTTCAGGCAATTGTGTTAGTTCTCCATCACAATGAGAATTTTCAGGGGGAAGTTGCTTTGCTGGTGTAGGTCGTAGGGATTTTGGATTGAGTCCTGTTTGGTTCCTTGATGGCCGTAATCGGTCTCAGAGAACTGCTTTTAAACTCACCTGCGTTGGCTCTGTCTTCTAAAACTGTTGTAATATCAGATTCTTAAAAGAACAATTTTTTAATATTAATTTTTACCCAGCTAGAAAACTGTAATTAAATCATGAGGTTGGATAGAATAAATATTCCTAAAAACTAGATCCACTCAGAAAGATTCCCAGGGGTTAGTCTTTTCTGTCATTTTTGCCCTGGCTCTTCTTTCCCCAGTTCCAAAGACGGCAAAGCTTTTCACGGTTTTGGTTCTTCTCTGAAGAATTCCGCATCCCACAGAAAGGGAATGAAAACTTTCATACTTCTGCTTATTTTTCTACCTGGCAAAGCTTCCCTTGCATTTTCTGATCTGCTTCGATCAGGAAGACTTGCCAGTATCCAGAGATCTAATATTAGAGTATATTGTGCTGTTGAAGGTTTTATTCAGTGTGCTTGTTCAACACGCTAAATATAAAATATTGCATTAACAAGGATATACACGCTTCCTGCTCCTTTAGAACTTCAAATCTAAGCTTGTGACGGTCTTTACTCAGGTGAATGCTACACAGACGTGTACTACCATGCTTCAGCATTTTTGATCATTTCTTTTTCTCCCCTTGACTCCTTTTGTCTGGTCGGTTTTCTGTGTGCACGTGGAGAAAGGGTCCTTGGCCTGTCAGATCAGGGAGAACAGATCTGTTTTGAAGTTGGAAAGAGTCCTGTTGGTCATCAGGAACCACTAAATTTTCCAGACATGGTATACTATCCCTGATCATAGTGAATCTCAAAATAGTGCTTAATTTCTGTATGTGTAGCACATGTTTAAGGAAAAGAGTTTATTCTTTATAATTTTCTACTAGATGAACTGTTCACTTGCAAATTCTCCATTTTGACTAGGCAGGAAAATATGAATCTAAAATCAACAGAGCTGATCCCTCATCCTTCTAGAACCATATTTAAACTAACTCAGTACCTTATAAACACATGAGAAATAAACAACAAAACCTGAGAGAGTCCAGGCATGCTGAGTTCTAAGGAAGATGTGCCTCCAGTAAAAGAATGGTTCCGATTTGTTTGTTTGTGTCCACACTCCAAGGGAGTAGATTTAAGGAATATAGAGACTTAGAAAAATATGTAGTTTAGTGCTGTGGTGCTTACTGAATGTCACAAGCATAGCTTTTCCGGAGGGGAGATTAGACCAGATTTGTAAGTAGCCAAGATGGTCACAGATCTTCATAAAATCAATATCTTTTATTATTTTTTTAAAGTCCAGCAGCCTTTTTTTTTTAAAAAAAAAGCTGATTAATTCTATATTCCCCTCTTTTTTATGGAGTACTTCTTCATTTTCAGCGAGGTTTAGAGTTTGCTGGTTGAAGGGGTGTATGAGTTTGCTCAGAGATAATTTGCCTCCTCACCTGTGTGTAATTTCCTAACTCGCTGCCTGCCGTCCAGCCCAGCGGGAGCTCAGGTGTGACAGTCTCACGCTTGCCTGCGCAGGGCTCCGTGCAGAACTGCCTGTCCCTCCTAGTTTCTGGGTCCTAACTCTGTGGAAGACACAGAGACAAGCAAGTGAAAACCTGAAATACAGTTGTTTTCTTAGTTTCTCCCATTCTATCACCTGGTCACTGCTGCTCACTGTGCTCTTAATTCTCTATGCTGTATTAAAGGTTTTCTTCCATGTGCATTCTTCAACATTTTTTATTTCAGCAGACACCCTGTATCCTGAGGCACTTCCTTGTAGAAAGGTGATTCTGGAGTAATCCTACCTGGATAAATAATGATTCCCTAGGGAAGGTATCTTACACCATTTTAAGTAGGAATAGGGCGAGGCTTTATGTAGTGAGTTTTAAACCACTAGGATGGCTCCTGTGGTTTTTCTCTGAGCTCCACAGAAGTGATACTGTCGTTTCTGTGGGCCTGCACAGCGTTGAGCTTGGTAATACTTCCTTCCATGTTATCAGTGATTTTCATATGTCCCTGATACATGATCAAGTATGTACAATAGAATGTGGGAAGTCACTTTTAGTACACGTGACAGGTTGCACGGAATAACCTTTGTTCAGCATGGGAAAATTGATTCTATTTTATGAGCTTAATAGAAGGAAGTTTTTATTTTTATTAAAGTATGTATTTCAGTAACCTTGCCAGCTTTTTAAAATTTCCTAAGGTTTATTATACCCCTAAATGTTCTTAAAACGCTTCCTTTACCATTCTTCCTGCCCCATTCTTTCTTCCTCATCTTATTCCCACTACATTAAATTTTTTTTTAAAGATTTTATTTATTTATTTTTAGAGAGAGGGGAAGGGAGGGAGAAAGAGAGGGATAGAAACAGCAATGTATGGTTGCCTCTCACGTGGCCCTCACTGGGGACCTGGCCTGCAACCCAGGCATGTGCCCTGACTGGGAATCGAACCGGGACCCTCTGGTTCCCAGCCCGCGCTCAATCCACTGAGCTACACCAGCCAGGCCACTACATTAAATTTTTATCTTGGAAGTACAGTAAGAGATAATATAATATAGTAAGTTTATTGCTAACCTTTGGTACTAGTCTCTGTTCTTTTTTTTTTTTAAGATTTTATTTATTTTTGAGAGGGGAAAGGAGAGAGAAAGAGGGAAAGAAACATCAATGTTTGGTTGTCTCTCGCACACCCCTCACCGAGGACCTGGCCTGCAACCCAGGCATGTGCTCTGACTGGGAATCGAACTGTCGACCCTTCGCTTCATAATCAAGAGCTCAATCCACTGAGCCACACACCCAGGGCTTAGTCTCTATTCTTATTAATTATAGTTGAAGATTATAAAATGAAGTCTTAGAAGACTGACAAGGGAGACCTAAATGTTCTGTGTAGATGACAACTTTTAAAGTATTTCGGGAGCAATAAATAGTGAAATGGATAAAATTCTTTGTGAATGTAATCAAAATTAATTTTTCAAAACAGCTTTATATGAAGAATAGTATTGTTTTTGTTTACCCCACAGGAGAAAGGTGTTTGCCTGCCTTCTGCTTCAGAGCAGTATCTTTGTCTCCAATAAGAATTTGAAATAATTTTTAAGGCATAGATGGGGGTGGTATCTGAAGTGTTTTCAAACTGTGTTTTCCTGCACTCTTGTTAGTGTCTTCTCTCCTTTGTTTGTCCCTTAATTCCTGCCAAATGGCTTCTGAGAGAGGTTTGTTTCCTCTGCCCTGGGCACAGGTGGTGGTTTGGACTTCTCACATCAGGCTTTTATGTTTTCCCTGAAGTATTTTTTGTTAGCTATGCCTGTGATTTATGCCATGCTGGATTGCTGCTTCTTGTTTCCGTGCTCACCCGCTGGATATTACCAAGCATTTCCACACCGGTAATACAGTCACAACTGAAAATTTTGAAGTGTACCCCCAAGGAATTCCCACTGCTTGAGATTCATGCTGCTGCCTTTAGGGATTCACACACTCCTTGTGGACCTCTGCCTCTCCATTAATGCAGAGAGGTTGATTTTACTGAATGCTCTTCTACCCAGAGATGCTCCTGATACCCTTTTAGGTACACACTCGTGCATGAGTGACCTTTAAGAGGGAAGGTTTTACATGACAATTTCCTCTTTCAGTTTGCCTGGCTCCTGTGCTGATTATGCCTAGGCATAACCCCTACATACCCAGCGTTGCCTAGAACACCTTTCAGGGGAAGGTATGCTAGCAGAGTACTGTAGTTGTTGACAGCCTTCGGTTTCATCTAGCTCCTAGGTGCTCAGTTGCTTTCTGAAACTGGCAAATGACCCTTCCTACTGCATCAACTTTTAGATACCAATCCAAGCCCTTAAATTCCAAAAAAGGACAGCCATAGAGCTTAGCATTATGATAAAAGGCAATTTCCAAAGTAATAAACCTATCGACCCCAGGTTCGCATCTGTCACTTGGTTTGTTGCTTCCAGAGGATATAGAAGGCATCAGAAGGCAGTAGTACAGGGCGGTGCGATGTGCTCTTCCTTTGTCACGGTTGGAGGCATTTATGAAGCAACTGGGAATGTTAACATGTTTCTCTCTCTAAAAGATAAGTAGCACATTGCTTTGAGGATGGAAATGAAGTGGGACTTTAGCCCTTTGAAAAATATCTTTCTATTTGCATTTAGACAAAAGTCTTGATTCTTTCAACAACGTATTTATTTAGCTAGAATGAATATAAACAAGTATGTAGCCCTGTGAATAGGACAGTAATATCAGACCAGATTTCTGATATGCATGTCAGTAAAAATTGAAATAATAGTTGATTAGGAATTTTTTTCATTACACCTAGTTCACATGAAACAGAAGAATATCATCCTCATTGCTTTAGAGCACACGTTTTTTTATTTTGATAAGTGATCTCCCACCTTATTTATCAGGCATGACCCAAAATGAGTTTTAGCTTTTCTTTTTTTTTTTTTTTTTTAAGATTTCATTTATTTATTTTTAGAGAGAGGGAAAGGGAGGGAGAAAGAGAGGGAGAGAAACATCAATGTGTGGTTGCTTCTCATGCGGCTCCCACTGGGGACCTGGCCCGCAACCCAAGCATGTGCCCTGACTGGGAATCGAACTGGCGACCCTTTGGTTTGCAGCCCATGCTCAATCTCCTGAGCTACACCAGCCAGGGACTTCTAGCTATTAAACAGACAAATAAAACAAAATCCACCCTGGCTGGTGCGGCTCAGTGGACTGAGTGCCATCCAGCGAACCAAAGGGTCACTGGTCAGTTCCCAGTCAGGGCACATGCCTGGGTTGCAGGCCAGGGTTCCCGGTTGGGAGCATGTGAGAGGCAACCACACATTGATGTTTCTCTCCCTCTCTTTTTCCCTCCCTTTCCCTCTCTCTGAAAGTAAATAAATAAAATATTTTTAAAAAATCCATGCCAAAAAGAAGAGGAAGAAGAAATAGTAGTTGATCAGCTGTACACTAGCAGGGTAGTATAGGTTTTGTTAAGCTTAAAAACATGAGGATGTTTTATGTACATTTCTTGCAAAATAGAGCGCTCATGAGAGAAGTGATTGCATTGAACACATATAGAACTTAAAACAACACCTGTTGGCTTAGAAATGTCTGGGTATTTTTTAAGCATTTAATATTTGAGAACTGACAGTTCTGTATAGTAGTTAAGGAGCTTAAATAGTCTACCTCAATATTACCAAAAAAAAAAAAAATCCTAGCAAGAACTGAAGAGGCTATCACTAATAGATTTTAGTTAAAGATATTACTTGTAATATTAGAAGAACAGATTTATCCTCAAATTTCTAATAGAATAAATGAGATTAAGTGCTCTGAGAATATGGACGTTGCCAATAAGTTATGTAAAATAGTTATGATTGTGTTATAAACCATGATGTTGTTTTGGAAAATGAAACATCTGAACCTCTGTTGGCAAACATAATCGGAGGGGGTGTATATTTTGGGTAGCTTTGATTCTTTCAAATGTGACCAGCAGTATAAAAGCAAACCCCCCTATTGTGAGAGTATATAGCAGGCAAATTAATTCAGCTGCCTTTTTACAGAATATGCCCGTTCCCTGAGGAACATCAGAAAGCATGGCCAGGTTCCTTTACAGTGCTGTTACCCGTATGACTTCATATTCCATTAACAAAGAAGATGAGGAAGCTGTAGCTGGTATATGAGGCTTTTAAAAAAAAGTAAGGAAAGCCTTTTTGGTGACTTATACGTAAGCTTAAAACAACTGTTTTCAACAGAAAGAGGAGAGTAAACATGGAGCCTTAAACCACTGCTTCATCACTCTTTTCTTTTTCACAGAAGACAACATTTATAGCGTGGAACATTTCTAAGATTTATAGAATTCTTACTGGTTTCATGCAGAGCAGCAATATCATATCACAACTCCTGCTGCTGTTTGTACCAGCAGCAATTAAAATTTGATTTACTAATCCCTCATTGCTGCCTCTCCAACTCCTCATTTTTCATTTCTGTGGAGCTTTAGAACTGTTACAGCTGAGCGTCATGATGTTAACACCTCCTTAGCCATCTGGCACAGGGGAAGAGGCACCTAGACAGATTCTTCAGGAAAAAATCACATATGAGCAAGATCAGAATAATGCGAGATTGAAAAAAGAGGTGAAGAGAGCCTGAATGATAGCAGAGGTGAAAGCAGAATCCGAGAAGGGGTTGAATGGAAAGCCCTCTTGCGGGGAAAAGAGCTGCCTTTTGCTTTCTGGAAGAAAATAATTCGTAGTAACTGTATCTAAACTTTTTCTAATTCCAGACTCGGGACTGTTAATTAAAGGAATCAGGAAAACACTATAGCCTTCTCCCCCGCCCCCATCTTTTCATATTCTTCATCTACGAACCTGCTTTTGAAGAGATGGTTTGTTCATTCTTTTAGCTAAGAAAGCATATTCCAGCCACTGCCACAGCTCATTTTGTCTGGGTTGAAGTCTCGTGGAGTTTTATGTTAAGAGTAGTGGGCTCCCTGTTTAAGGAAAAGGCATATTATCTTGATTCCTAGTGCTAGGAATTTTCTGTATTGCAGCTGTCTGTTTAGATTGATTGATTGATCTTTAGTCAGTGAAATGATTTGTAAGTATGATTATTCTTTTGTTCAACAGTCTTAACATTCTGAATTTGGTCTGCTTTGTGGCTACTGAAGTTTTATTAATATGGAAGCTAAATGATAATTCCAACTTTTTGATTTTTATTTATTATTACTCTTTTTGGTGATTTTTTTCCTGTGACTTGGGTGAGGATGATGTGTTGTATGTAGACTGTCATGTATTGGTTCATCAGGCTGAACTGAATATAGCCAAGCTAATGTTTTCTCAGTGCTTTGCAGCATTGTTAATTTAAAATCCAAAACAAAAAAAGAACTCTCAGGGACGCTAATGTACTTGATTTTGTTATTTCTTGCTGTTGCTTCACCTTTCCTTCAATATCTCGCTCTCATGCTTCCTAATGCCTGAGCAGACTGCATCGTCAGAGCGCCGAGGAGAGTGGGAAATCCAGCCCAGCCGGCAGACCAATACCTCGTACCTGACGTCTCACTTGGCTGCAGACCGCCATGGGGGATCAGTGCAGGTACTCACTGCCTTTATTGCCTTTTCCTGGCCTTCCCAGATTGGCTGGTAGAATGTTGGCTTTCTTCTGAATCTCAGGCTCCTGTAGAATGGAAATTTAGAGCAAGGTTGAGGTACCTATAGAAATAGGTAACTGAATATCTGTGTGTTGATTCTCTACCTACGTGGACTTGTAAGAGTCGCTTGTTGACATGATTGCTGATTGCTGGTTATTGTCATTGACTAAGAAACATCTGATTTCTGATACTGATTTCTACTTAAACTAGTTCTACAACCTTGATCCACTCATGATAGACCATAAAAATAATGTCAGGGTAGAAGTGTGTTTGTGTCCAGTCTGAATTATAAAGGCCTGAAGTGTATAAAATTAAGTACTTTTTGGATAGAGGACTGCATATGTAGCCTATTCCATGATGATATGTGCCTTAGTGCATAAGGTGAGAATGTTCATTAGTCCTAGTCAGCTGTTTCTGAGTGGGTACCCAGGTAGTTGGGTGATTCCTATTTTCTCCTGGAGTAAATGTGGTCTTGGGGAATTATTTCTGACTTCATTTGGACTGTTTTGAATTTATTCTTTCTAGTACTTAAGAAATACTTATATCTCTTAACTTTTCTTATGTCACTGTCTTAATCTTAACCAAAATGTTTTTCTCATATTAAGTGACACCACCAATTGGAACACAGAACTGAACCCAGAGCTACCAAATAGAAATTTTTAGAAAGGGATAGACAAACCTTTTGCACACAGAAATGCATCTAGATAGGCTTGATTGTCCAGGATACGCTCTTAACACGGGGTGATTCAGTGACGCTAGGAGACGGCTTTGCCCTATAAAAACCTCTCAGGAACATCTAGGTGAAAATGATGGACTAAATGTGGAAATCTGCTCTCACCCCCTCCTGAAACTACACTAAAAGAACGATAAAGCAATTTTTTTAGAAAGACATAAACCCATACAAGGACGGAGAAAACAAAAGAGGAGGCAACAGCAACAAAGTGTTAGAAGCTGGAAAGCAGACGGGCAGTTATTAGATGACTCGGGGTTCTCAGGAAGATGGAACCCTGTGCCAGCAGAGGGGACAGCTGAGAACCTGGTGCACGGCGGAATCCCGAGAAGGCTCCGTAGCTGGCCTTTTTTAAGGGGGAGGTGGGTGTGGGGGGACGTGTGCTGGAATAATGAAGATTGGTTAAAAGTCTGTTTAAGAAGCCAGAGATCCCTAGATGCTCTTCCCCATTCTCAGCAAAGACCGAAGATTTATTCTTTAAAAAGGCAAAATAGAGGATCTCTGTATTAGGGGGGATGAGGTACATTTGGGGGCAGAGTACCAGCCTGATAAAAAATGGAGATTAAGGGAATGAATGTGTTCTGACTGCCTGCTTTCCCCATTTTGTTCTTCAGAATGCTTATAGCCGGGTGTGTACTTTCCAGGCAGGCGATCGAGTTGGCTCTGGGGAGTCTCACCAGCCCAAAAGAAACCGTCTGTGCTTATTGACAAAAGGGTTTTCCCTAGTGAAATAGCCCAGCCAGGCCATTCTGCAGTGAGACCCATGTTTACAAGCCCCACGCCTGTCCTCAGAGTGCCTGTTAACTTTGCATATTCTCCCACTTCTGCATGTGAGGAGACAATCGAGGGGGCCAGACTCCAGGGAAAGCATGTATTAGACCAGAGCAAACAGCAGCAGCAACAAAGCCCTTGTTATTGCTGTCCCCAGAAACAGAACATAAGGCAACTGCGAAGCAAGGACAGGATGCTGTTTTCAAAAGGAACCCTCTTATGGCAAACAAACAAAAAGACCTCTTGGAAAATAAAAACATAATAAAAAAAGTTAAAATCAATAGTTTGGAAGATAAAGTTGAGAGGAAGTCTCTCAGAAGTAAAGAGACAGAAAGATAAAAATAGTAGGAAACAATGTAAGATTGAAGGAGAGTCCAAGAGGTCCAATTTCTAAATAATGGGAGTTCCAGGGAGAGAACAGAGAAAGTTGAGGGAAAAAAATCATTAACAAAATAATTTCCCAGAATTCAGAAAGACTTGTTTCCAGATCAGAGGGGTCCACCAAATGCCCACCATAATGGATGATAGAACCATACAAAGGTACATCATTGTGAAATTTCAGAACACCAAGGACAAATAAAAGCCTTCAAGCTTCCGGAAAGAGAAAACAGTCATATACAAAGAAAGGATCAGCATTTAGTATAGCTTCAAATTTCTGAATGGCAGTACTGGGATCTAGAAACCAATGAACAGTGCCTTCAAAATTGAGGGGAAAATTATTTTCAACCTAGAATTCTGTACTCAGCCAAACTGTCAATCTGGTTGGAATGTAATAGAATAAGGTGTTTTTATAAATCTGTGGTCTCAAAAATTTTATTTCTCATGCATCCTTTTTAATGAAGGTACAAGAGGATATGCACTGTGAAAATGAATGAATAAATCAAGAAAGAGAAATAAATCTATGGGATCCAGGAAAGAAAAGCTCTAACCCAGAAGGGAAGTAAAGGGACTCCCCACTATAATGGTGAAGTCAGGAGATCTCAGGATAGGATAGTCTTGTCCCAGACAGAGGTGGTCACAAGGCTTTATGAGCACTTTTATCAAAATGATGGATTGACTAAGATGCCGATATGTCAGAATAACTTGAAAGTAACTAATGTATAAAAAGCTAAGTAGCCCTGGCTGGTGTTGCTCAGTGAATTGAGCACTGGCCTTTGACCAAAAGGTTGCTGGTTCAATTCCCAGTCAGGGCACACGCCTGGGTTGTGGGCCAGGTCCCTGGTTGGGGCGTGTGAGAGGCAACAGATCACTGTCTCTCTCACACATGATGTTTCTTTCCCTCCCTTCCCCGCTCTCTAAAAGTAAAATAAATAAAATCTTCTAAAATATATTAGACATATTTTACCTTTTTTTTAACCAAGTCTTTGAAATCTAGCATGGATCTTACACTTACAGAACAAGCATCTCAATTTGGACTAGCCACGCTTTAAGTTAGTAGCCACATGCAGCTCGTAGCTGCTATGTTAGACAGTGCAGTTCTGGAATGTTTATTGCTGGCTTGTTTCTAATACCAGAACATCAGAGGCAACTTAACGTTCATCAGTTCAGCATTAACTAAACAAATATGTTGCATACAGTGGAGAGAGAAGATCTCTGGGTATTATAGGAATGTCCAAGATATGTTGTGGAAAAAGCAAGTCGTAAAACAGTATGTAAAATTTGGCCCCATTTTTATTTATTTTCACATATGTATAAAAAATATACAAGAATATACACAAACACTTAGATATTAGTGTATGCAGAAGAAAAAAGAAATGATGTAGAGGAGAGATGGACAGACACAACCAGTGGGCCAAATCCCACTCTCTGCCTGCTTTCGTACAGGAAGTTCTGTAGAACACGGCCACAGTAACTTGTCTACGTACTGTCTGTACAGCTTTCACGCTGCAGTGGTGGCGCTGAGTAGCACTGACGCAGACTTGGTGGCCCACGGAGCCTAATACATTTACTCTTTGTCCTTGTGTGTAAATACTTTGCATGCCCTTGTTCTCGGGGAACATGTATCAAATTTACCACTAGTCACTTCCACGTGATATCCCTGAAAACTTGCAATTTTTAATGTTCTAACTTTTTTACGACAAACAGGCTTACTTTATAATTAGAAAAAAACAAAGATAAATAATCATTTTAAAAGGGAAACCATTCATAGGCATATTTGGACAGTTTTGTTTACTAGATTTGAGTTCTTAGAACATAGGGGTGCTCATTTGGACAGTGTTTCCTGGAAGTCCACTCTCAGGGGTTGTCTTTAGGTTAGAATTGCAATCAAAGTTTTTGCCAGCACTTTTGAAAAAGGTGACCTTCTTTGACTCCCTACAAACTAAGTTGTGCCACCTTATTTGACATTGGGATGGGGACACGTAGTTGTGCCACCTCCCTAATAGTGTGTTAAACTCCACTGTTCCTCACTGTGTCTGCCTCTTTAATTTTAGCCCCAACTTTTATAAACTGATAAAGGTTATGCTTCGTTTGCAAACCAATTCAGTAGTACCTTTTCTAATACAACAGATGCCCATATTTCTGAGTTGTCTCACTTCCCAAGGGTAGTATGATCAAATCATGCTTGGCCTAACCTTGATGACCTGCAGACACCATGACCTGTTAGGAGTGTGGAACTCTGAAATAAGAGAAGTTCACTCTGAGGAAGAGCATGGGTGCTCTCATTCCAGCTTCTTTGACTGGTGGGCCGCTCCATTCCTATCCTTCCAGTATTTCCACGGTGTTCCATATGTAGGGGCCCAAATTCGGGAGACAGTATATTTTTGTTTCTCAGAAATATGACTTTAAAGTTGTTTAAATTAAAACATAGGAAATACCTGTAGGTAATCTAGTTCTAGCCAAGATGGAGGCGTAGGTAGGTACACTTCACTTTCTTGCACAACCGAAAGAAGGATAACAACCAATTTAAAAACAAAAAACACCAGAACTGCCAGAAAATCAAACTGCTTGGAAGTCGACAACCAAGGAGTCGAAGAAGAAACATTCATCCAGAGCGGTAGGAGGGGCAGAGACAGGAAGCTGGGGTGGAGAGGACACGCAGCAAGGTGGAGGGAGGTGGACTGGGGCTGGCAAAGCTGTGGCTGGTGGACTGGGCGGTCTCACAGTCGAGTACGGATATGCCGGGAGGAACAATTGGGGAGCGAGACAAGTTGTACAACCCAGGGTTCCAGCACAGGAAATACAGCCTAAAACCTGTGGGGGTTGCGGTGGTGGGAGAAACTCACAATCTCACGGGAAAGGCCCACGGGATCCTAGAAGGTACACGAGCCCACCCACCTGGGAATGAGCACCTGAAAGAGCACAATCCACTTGTGGGAAGCAAGGGAACTGACAGAAAGTGGGGCGAGAGCCGAGCAAGCTAGCAAGTGGCCTTGTTTGCTCTTTGACCCCTCCCCCATATACAGCGCCAGGACACAGCAAGGTGGGTTGCCCCGCCCTGACGATACCTGAGGCTCCACCCTTATAAGGTAACAGGTGCATCAAGACAAAGAAGTATGGCCCAAATAAAAGAAGAGATCAAAACCCCAGAAAGAGAACTAAGCAAGGAGGAGATAGCCAACCTATCAGATGCAGAGTTCAAAACACTGGAAATCAGGATGCTCACAGAAATGGTTGAGTATGTCGTAGAATAAAGGAAGAAGTAAAAGTCTATACAAAGTGAAATAAAGAAAAATATACAGGGAACCAACAGTGAAGGGGAGGAAACCAGGACTCAAATCATTTGGAACAAAAGGAAGAAATAAACATTCCATCAGAACAGAATGAAGAAACAAAAATTCAAAAAGTGAGGAGAGGCTGAGGAACCTCCAGGACAACTTTAAAGATTCCAGCATCTGAATCATAGGGGTCCCAGAAGGAGAAGAGGAAAAGCAAGAAATTGAAAACTTATTTGAACAAATAATGAAGGAAAACTGACAAAGGAAATAGACTTGCAAGTCCAGGACAAAGAGTCTCAAAAAAGTTGTACCCAAGAAGAAACACACTAAGACTCATATAATTAAGTTACCCAAGACGAAAGATAAGGAGAGAATCTTCAAAGCAGCAAGAGAAAAGGAGACAGTTACCTACAAAGGAGTTCCCATAAGACTATCAGCTGATTTCTCAAAAGAAACCTTGCAGGCAAGAAGGAGTTGGAAAGAAGTATTCAGAGTCAGAAAAGGCCAGGACCTACACCCAAGATTACTGTATCCAGCAAAGCTATCATTTGGAATGGAAGGGCAGATAAAGTGCTTCCCAGATAAGGTCAAGTTAAAGGAGTTCATCATCACCCAGCCTTTATTATATGAAATGTCAAAAGGACTTATCAAAAAGTATGAAAAGTAAAATAACAAAAACACAACTTTAAACAACTGAACCTGAAAAAGAAAAACAAAGTAAACAACTAGAACAGGAACAGAATCACAGAAATGGAGATCACATGGAGGGTTATCAGTGGGGAGGGGAAGGGGAAGAATGGGGGGAAAAGGTAAAGGGAATAAGAAGCATAATTGGTAGGCACAAAATAGGGGGAGGTTAATAGTATAGGAAATGGAGAAGCCAAAGAATTTATACACATGAACTAAGGTGACGGGGGTGGGGAGATGCTGGAAGGTATGGGGGTGCTGGGCAGAGGTGTACAAAGGGGAGAAAAATGGGAAAACTAATAGCATAATCAATAAAATATACTGTAAAAAAATAAAGCATATAGGAAATACCTAGACATATCTAGGACCAAGCAAGGGCCTAAGACTTAAGAATAACATATAACATTTAGCCAATATTTATTGTGCTAAAATCTTTATAATTTTTAATTATTTATAATTCTTGTTGAGTTTAGTATTATAGTTAGGGAAACTAGAGAATTACCATATATGTTAGTTGTGAGAAGTATGATTGAAATGCTGATTATCAGCTAAAATACTTCTTCCTTTGGTACACAGGTCTGATTTTTCGTCCCATTAATATTTTGAAAAATGAGATGAATAACTCAAATTTTTGAGACTCTCAAAAGGAATGTTACCAGTTTAAGGACTCAAGTTCAAAATAGTATTTTACCTTAGTCTCCTTAATGGATAATCCATAAAATATTAATTACTCTGTTGTGTGATATAAGCAGAGGAATGTGGGATTAATTTTAATAGTGGTTACAACAAAATAAATGTCAGTATTCCTGATAAACATATAAAGCGTTTTTAAGATGACAGTATACTGCCCTGGCTGGGGTGGCTCAATGAATTGAGTGCTGGCCTGTGAACCAAAGGGTTCAATTCCCTTTGGATTCAATTCCCAGTCAGGGCACATGCCTGGGTTGCAGGCCAAGTCCCCAGTAGGGGGTGCATGAGAGGCAACCACGCAGTGATGTTTCTCTCCCTCCCTTCCCCTCTCTCTAAAAATAAATAAATTTTTAAAAATGATGTTATATTTTTAAAAATCAATAGGAAAAGTATAAAAATATTTTAAATACTATTAATGTATCAGTACTGTTTGTAATACCAATAATTTACTGTATTGATAAGGTTTTTACAATTTTTCCAATTGCTGTCCTAGATATTATTGTACTTAGTGATTATGAAGTAGGTGGGACCAAGGTTGTTGGCATAGCCAAACAGTTAGAAACCAGGGCTCACAGAGGATGACTGATCCTGGAGTCCAGCTCTTTGGTCACCTACACTACTGTTTTCTCCACTGCACGTGTAGGCAGCAGCTCAGTGGCTTGACAAACTGCACCTCCATCCTGAAATAATTAAGGGGATACTCTTTAGGCCCAGAAGTTAAATTTAAGGTTAGGCAACTGGTGTTAAGGTTTGTGCCTGATTCATTTGAGACCAGATTCTCATTGGTACAGATAAGATGTCTAGTCTGTAAAGTGAGGATAACCTCTTCCTTCAATTGCCCGAGCCCATGGCTGTGGGCCTCCATAGCAAGGAGAAATTAGAGAGTATGAGACATGTGAAACGCCCGTGACCCAGAGTCACCAGGTCATTTGCAGTGGTGGTGCTGGCGCTGGCTCCTGCTTTGTTCATGTCAGTAGAGGCCAAGTCTTTTTTTTTAACATCTTGTCTAGTTGCTGAATTGTTCGTTAGGAAACTTGCTGTGGTTATCCTTGTGCTCACAGAGCGGTCTCACGGCACTATCCCTAGTGTGCAGCCAGACAGTTCCCGCGAGAAGCAGATGCGGGCTGAGGAAGTTAGCAGGTCAACACGAGCGTGAGGAGCTGTGGGTCTCCAGTCTGTAAACCCTCTCCTCCGCCTTTAGTTTTTGCTGGTTTTCCCCTACTTTGTATTTGAAATTTTCAAATCTACAGAAAAGTTGGGGGGATGGTGAGCAAGATGCCGTGAACCTGTGTATATCCTTAACCTAGATTAGCAAATTATTAAGATTTTACCATATTTGCTTTAGCTCTGTGTGTGAGGGTTTGGGGTAAGGGGAGTGTTCGCCAGACTATTTGAATGTAAGTGCAGTCATCGTTACATTTTATCTCAGAACACTTTTGCCTGCATCTCCTAAGAACAGAAACGTTCTCTCATATAACCAAAACACTGTTTTCATAGCCAAGAAAATTAATAATAACTCTATAATATCTAATGTACACCTCACATCATATTTCTCCCACTTGTCCCCAAAATTAATTTTACAGTGTTCCAGATTTAATCAGGGTCCATGCATTGCATTTGGTTGTTACTCCTCTGGTTTCTTTCAATCTCTTGGTTTCTGAATTCTTAATCTGTTTTAATTTGTAAAAGTCACCCCTGTCTTAAAAGGAAAAAGAAAAGATTTTTTAAGACATGTGTTATTTGAAGAGTCCAGCCTTGTTGTCCTATAGAATGTCCTACATTTTGGGTTTGTTGGTTTGTTTTCATCACACTTAGATTCAGAAAAAACTTCTTTTGGCAAGATTGCTACATAGATAATGTTATACAGTATTGATTGTGTCAGGAGATAAATAAGGTCGGATGGTTCCGTTAATCAGAGACGCTAAATTGGATCGCTAGCAGAAATTTGGGTCTCCCTTGGGTAAGTCCAAATTTAATGTCACAGGTTTCTTTAACCGGACAGCATCGTTTTCATTTTTTAAAGCATGTATTATTAATAAGGACAATAAATATTTCTAATTTAGTGGTAATGGTGGGCATACACTGCTAATTAGTGTTGTACTTAACCTTGTCTGCCCTTTCTTCTTTGAATAAATACCCTAAAAACTGTTTATACTAAGCATTTCCTCCCACCTTCCTCTCTATGACTATGCAGGAAATTTTTATGAATTAAGTGCTGGTAAAGACCCCAGATCTAGAGGGAGATAAGAATAAACATTTATAAAGGGAGAATAACAGTAATACGAATATCTCTTGATCCATTGCTATGTCCCATGGCCCAGGCCTAAGCACTTTCTGTAGATTGTCTGCATAGTAACTCAGTAAGGTAAGCAGCACTGTGTCCCCATTTTACAGATTAGGGAGCTCAGACACAGAAAGATTGAGGATCTTGCCCAAAGACCCACAGCAAGTAAGTAATGGAGCTAGGGTTCCAACCCAGGGCTGACTGAGTCCAGAGCCCATTTCTTATTTACTATGCTATGCTGCCTCCATTATTGTGCAGCAGGCACTATACCAGACACTGTCTTATATATTTCCTTGTATGAATCCCACATCAACCTGTAAGAAACAGTCTTAGCTAAATAAAGTTACTTACCCAAGTGCATATGCTATCCGGACCATTTATTCTATTTTGTGGTTCTCTCCCATGTTTCAGCCAAGATCCTTAACAGCAGAGTGGTTTGTGCAGCGGGGTCCCTTTTTCCACTCCCCAGCACCCACATAAGCAGGAATCATGTGCTGGAAATGAAGCCAGGTGGCAGAAGCAGCTGCACAAGCAAGAGAAGTCTGTTCGGGTCCACATTAACCAGATGACAGGAGTGAGAACCTTCAGTTACAATTCGGGGACCATCAGTGAGACATGGAATGCCACTGAACCTGAAATAAAGGTTGTTGAAATACGACTGGTTTTTCAAAGGAAAGTGTTTCCTTACCGTCTGCCCTCTCACCAGAGAGGACATGGCCGTCTTGTTATTTGAGTAATTTCAAACCGATGGTCAAAGCCATGAAGAAATTTCTGAAGGAAAGTTTGATTGCTTATAGTTTCTGATGCCCATTATTGATTTCCTTTGTAGAATTTTTTTTGCATCATCACTGAGTCTGTATATAATTGCAGCATAATAAGTTAAGAGGAGCACAATTAGAGTAGTATGGCCTGTTGCCTCGGATTTTTGTGAGGATTACATTTACACACACCCAATACACGCGCACTGTCGTAGAGTCCCTGACACGGCGTAGGCGTTCAGTGATTACCGTTATATGATGACATGATTGAAATCTGTTTTCTCACATGATAAGGGCCTGGGCACCTTTCCTAAACTAGGACAGTTGGCCGCTCAACCCAGGAAAACACACATTCCAGATGCCGTCTGACTAGGTCCTAAGCTAGAGACCAGCTGTCCCTCAGTGGCCCTCTCTGGCACCAGCAGGAGGCCCCTGTTGTCGTGCTGTCTGTCACACTCTGTCTTTCTGTTTCAGGTGGTTAGTTCAACCAATGGAGAGCTGAATGTCGATGACCCCACGGGAGCCCACTCCAATGCACCAATCACAGCTCACGCCGAGGTGGAGGTAGTGGAGGAAGCTAAGTACGTTCATCTTTCAAGGGGGCTCTGAGTCAGAAAAATCTTTTATCTGTCTCTTCCTCTCTGTGTGCTGCTCATCTCAGACTGAATTCCTCATGCCTGTGTCCACAGCTTTCTTGTTCTGAACATTTTGTTTTTTGCATGGGACCCTAAGGCTGCTGGCTGCCCTTCTTTAGTTGTGATTTCTGGAAGACATGGGGAAGAAGATAGTGAACTGAAAGAGTCATGGTAGAAGACCTACAATAAATAGTAGTCATGAGCCTCTCGGTGCCCTGGAGCTTCTTGCTCCCTCTGGGACACAGAGCAATCTGCGTATCAGCAGTAAGCCAGGCTGTGCTGCACAGCATGAAATTTCTGGTTCTTGGCTCACCAGTCTGCCCATATAGTCCTGGAGCAAGGGTTTCAGGGCCATTTCGTCCTCACTTCAGTGATTCTGGATTCAGAGAGACTCAGATGTGTCCGGCAAGAAAAATAGCCTTTGTACCTATGAATGAAAGGGTCTTGGAAAGGGAAGGAAATCACACTAATCCCAACAGGCCGAGGCGCTTGCCCCGCCACCGTTGCTGCTGCTCTTGCATGTGAATGTCTTGCCCTGTCCATTACCACCAGCCCCTTGGTGCTCTCTGCATGGTCTGTGTTTAAACTCCACGAACATGGGGTGGAAGGTGAAGCAACTGCTGATTCTACTACAAAAGCAGCATTTCTGTCACTTTGTTTCCTTTTTGCCCCACCCCAAATTCAGATCCAGGTTTAACCTCCAAGAAGAAACGAGGTAGGAAGAGAGAAGTCCTTTACCGCTCAGTCACTGCTGCCGAGCCTGATACGGATGCTTATCTTGTAAACCCTTTGAGAACATTCAGGCTGTCCCAGTGTCCTGTTCTCAGAGGCAGACAACATATTTATGGTGAAATTGTATCCTGAGTGGTCTCTTGAGCCTCCACATAACCTAAATACAAGCCAGAACCTGCTTACACCTCTGGATGTGAGGCGGTGAGAGGCCAGTCAAGACCTGCTTTCTTCTTCCTTCCAGATACACTGTGTCTGGCAGTCCCTGCTGCCCATCGTATGCTGGGCTCACGTTCCTTTCAGAAGGTCCTTTTCTTAGAAAGCCAGGGCTTGAGGATTCTTACCCAGCAGATAAAAGCAAGTGAGGATGACTTGGACTCTATCCTGTCGAGTCCCTGCTGACTATCGGCAGCTTCAGATGCTCCTCTCCCAGTTTATATAAGGCCTCTGTACATAAGGAGGGCAGGGGGAGTTTTTAATGCAGGAAGAGACTATTTTTAGTAAGGAAACATGCTTCCTGTTCTCAGGTACTTTAGAGATTTTAATGGTATTCACAGTTTTTCAGTTTCCATGACAAAACTCTATTCTCCCACGTAAACAATGCAGCGCTCCTTCCCCATGGGTGCTCAACCTTGGCTGCAATTTGGAGTCACCTGGAGCTTGTTAGAAAATATGAATGCCTGAATCCTGGCCCCAGAGATTCTCATTTGATCTGTCTAAATATGACCTGAGCATGGGGAGTGTGCAGTTGAGGTGACTGGAATGTATAGCCAGGGTTGGGAACCACTGCTTGGCGCGGTCTGATCCAAACGTCGTCTGGGCCTGACAGATGGCCGTACTCATTCCCACCCAGCCTCGCTTTCAGTTCACCATGTGGCTGTTACTTTGAAGGCTAGAAGGTTAGCTCTGGTTTTAATAATGTACTTTAAATACCAAGATTGAATGGGGTTTAATCCTATAACATACCCTATACAGGTTTATCTTCTGAACCGATTCATCTCATTTCATTTCAGTAAATGTGTACATTAATTGTGTATGTGAGTGTGGTGTTTGTATCCTGTGTGTAAGGTAGGGAGTCCTTCACACAAAGAGATTCTGAGCTAGTGTATTCTGTTTGGGTACGACCTAACCTCTAGGGTGTAAAGTGAGTTTAACGTCTCCCCATTTAGCAAAAAGGGAGTGCTGTGTCTCTTCGCCACCAGTCTTACTTAGATCTGGGCCTTCAAGATGTAGAAACCAGAGGAGAGCAGTTGTATTTGGCCAAATGTCATCCGAAAGCTTATGGCTTAGGTCATTTTGTGTGCTGACGCCCCTGGTGATGTCATGAGCTACCGGTCCATCTTGCCCAGGGAGCTTTCAGGACACAGCCGTGGTTTTCTTCTTGGCCTTTGGGGGGTGGGGGGGTGGGGGGAGCTGCGAGGGGAAGGGGAGCCGTGGGTTCACCTGCTTGCTCATTTTCATGGGAAGAAGTCACAGCTAGAGTAGAGAAGCACAAGGCGCCCCAAACAGTCCCCATTGCATGCAGCTGTGATGCCATGTGTTCCTGCAGTCTGCTTGTGAAAAGAAAGGGCTGTTGCCTGCATTAAGATTTAACTAGGGCAGACTCGGAAACATTCACTTCCAGGCTCTTAATTTGGGTTTCCTCACCCAGCTTGTTTTGTGTAAAGGAGGAGAGAAATTCAGGGTCTTAGTTTTTGTTCCATTTACAACATGAACATCTAATTTCCCTTTTCTCTGGCTACAGGACACATGTCCTTGTTTAAACTTGATTAGCAGGGTAGTGAGGCAAGGCCACTTTTTGGTTGACTTTAGGAATGTTTGGTTATCCACTGACTTTAGCAAATACAGGCGTCATTTCCCCTGAAAATTAATAAGCATGGGATTAGGCCCTTCTCTGGCAGTTACACCCGGATCAAGAGCAGTGACCATCCTCACTCTGAGTCCTGTCCTCACAGATAAAGTGTCTCCCAAGCCTTGTTTCCCCCTTAGAAAAAGAGCTAACTGCTCACTGCCTTGGTCAGGCATGTTAGACTTGCAGAAAACCTCGGGACTTCTCTTTCCCTCCAAATAGTTGGGAGGTTAGCTTTATAAATTGCGCACTAAGACTTCATGTAGGAACCAAATGGCTTGGCTTTGGTGCTTGATTGAATTCTTACAGGCAGAATCATTTGCTCTTTCTCTGTTGCCTTCCTGGAACGTGCCCAGGAAAGGGGCGTCCATGAGCTCTTTCTTTTGGGCCTTACCCCTCGCCGAGATTCAGCTCCCATCATGAGGCTTCTATCAGGGACCTGCCCCCTCCACTTCAGTGTGGGGACCAAGTGGCCTGGGCCTCCCCCCCGCCCTGGCGGAGGAAGAAACGAAACACAGACACAACATGGCTGCATGTTTGCATGGCTCATAGGGAGTCGCTTCCATCGCACGTCTGTGGACTAATATCTCTTTCTCTCTCTCTTCCTTTCTGTGTTTTTCTCTTTATACACTCTGTAGCTGCCTGAAAATGCTCAACCTGTGGTGAGTCCCTCTCTCCAGTCCACATGCTAGGGGAGCGGACCAGACTAGGCTGGGATTGGCAAAGCCAAACAAAATGCCTTAGGAACACTGAGTGGCTTCCATGTGCCACCTTTGCCACAACTGCCCAGGCTGGGGAACTAGGCCCGTGAGGTGGGGATGGGGCCAGCCTGTACCAGGACTTAATCTCTTCCTTCTTCCTTTCATACTCACCTCATTGCTGCCTCCTCCTGTCAAAACAGTATCTGTCCCACAGCGTTCAAACTTGCCTCTATTTGTAGATGAGTGAATGGTTTTTCTCAGATTAATGCAACCAGACGTTATCAGACAGAGAGGGACAGGGTTAGGACAAAGTTATTACTACATCAGTTGTTTAGATTATTCCTCACAACCCCATGGACAATTGATGCCAGGTAATCTCACATTCTGCAGCTTGGTCTCTACCTGGAAATCAGCTGCTTTGAAAAAATCTGACTTTTTGACTCGGCTGGGTCTTCCATCTTCAGAATATGAGTCTCTCAAAAAAAGAGCATTCCTTCAGGGGAGAGATGGGTATTTTGTTGTTTTGGGTTTTTTGTTTGTTTACTCTTTGTTTATTGTTTTTTTCCCCCTTCCTATAAGAGACTATAGTGCGCCAAAGGCTGATTTGGCCAATGAGATATTGCAGCCTCTCTTTTCCAAGTTCCTTAGGAACAACACGAGGTATACACAAGGGGAAACCCTAAAGAACCCATGTTTGGTGAGGCACCTTCTTGCTATGAGACAGAGCCCCCTCCCCAGCTCTCTTCCTGGACACTGCCTGTGACCTTCCAGGTGCTCCGTAACTAGGTCGGTCTGCTGCAGTCTGAAAGTGTGACTCTCCCACATCGTCTGCATGCGCAGGGTCCTGTTCTGTGTGGTGATAATGGCCTGCTGGACTCTGGGACTGCTTTGTTTCTATTCGTCTTCAGTGACTGGGTTGGACACTGGTTTCTGAACCCTAAGCCAAGTTGCCTGTGGGGCTTCCCAGGGACAGGGGTATATTGGAGGCAGCAAGTGGCTTTCACAGAGATAGATTTTGTAGTCTTACAGTATTGAGAAATATGTTGGGCCTGTTTAGCAGACATGAGTCTGTGTAATCTGACAGTGTTGTGGCCTGGTTTTTCCTCTAAGATGTCAGTCATGTGATTCTCACTGCAAATAAGGACAGGGCCCACTGTGTGCTCCTCCAACTCAGTGCTTGGAACTCTAGGAGGTCCCAAGGCCCCCTCCCCAAAGAGCTCTATCTCACTGGAGAGGTAAGATGTACAGACTTGAAAGGACACGTGGTTCTTTAGGGTATTTACATCATTATACCAGGGAGGTCGCTGTGGAAAGGATAGTCAAAGAAGACTTCGTGAATAGTGTGGGACGTGAGCCAGATATTAGAGCAGGGGAAGAATGTACAAGAAGAGCAAAGAAGAAAAACATAGCAAAGGAATAGCAGAAGGGAGAAAGCCAGGATAATAGTAAGAGGATGTATCTTTTGCACCAGCCACGCCACAGCCCACAGCACCCCGTTACTTAAAAACACAAAATCATCATCTTAGCATCCTCTAAAAAGAGTAAGAATAGAAGCTGGCTTCAGTGTTGGTGACCCTCTGAAAGTCATGGGTGTGGGGACAGGTAACTGATCGAAGTGCCGGTGCTCCCATGGGGCCTAACCTGCCTTATTTAATATTTCCAAGACATCCAGCTTAGAAAATCTCTGCTTTCTAAAGCATGTTTGTCCAGATAAAGATCATTTTATTTAAAAGAGTGCATTCGGTCTCCAATACAGATGACACTTTGTTTAGTGCCTGTATTCACACGCATTAGTAGTATTTCACAAATGTCATTAATGCTCTTAGAAAAGCTTAAGACCTCCTGAAGAAGCTCCTGTTTCCAAAATCCATGTTTGATTAATTCAGATATTGTTAAAGCCCATTATGTCTGTGCAGATGTCTATATTTGCACTCTAAGAAATGTTCTTCAAATTTTTAATGACTACCCCAGTGGGTGTAGGAAATACCAAGGGGTCTGGCTGAAAGAGGAAGGAATCTTAGCTATAGTGGAGAACTTAGGGGTATAGGAAATAAGCACCAGTTCTTTATTCTGTGTGAGTATCCATGGCATTGAACCTGGAAGGATTGGGAAAGTGACTCAAAGATAAGATAGTTTTCTCAGAAAAGCTTTTCTTTCAAGGGCCCAGCAAACCTGAGTTATGCTCCCAGCTTTACTCCCCTCCCTCATCACACATCTTTGACTCATCCGTCACCTTCTGCCCCTCACATTCTCATTCCCCATGTGTCAGTGTCCTGGAAAGGACATATCTTTTGCACCAGCCATGCTACTGCCCTCATCACCCCCTTCTGGACTAGTCACTGCCCAAGCAAGGGGTGCTCCCTATTCCAGAGGCAGGAGTAAGGGGGGGATACTTGGGCTTAGGGATGTGCCAGAGCTGTGGCTGTTGCCCAGTAGGTAGCACATGGAGGGCTCATGAAAGGAGCAGGCCCCAACCACCGTCCTGAACAGGGCCGGTCCTATAACCCAGTCTGGCACAGCAGCAGCAGTGTCAGAAGCTAAGTTGAGGAGGACCTGCCACCCGATACCTCCTCGTGATCTGCTCCTGGGCTGTGGCATTGATCCTCTCTGAATGAAGAGTGGGCTATGCTGATTTCAGTCAGGATATCCGGTGTCACGGTTCTTCTCAGAGCTGCTTCTGCCTACTCCAAGTAGGTCTGTGAGAGCAGGGACGGGGATAGAGAGAATCCTTATACCTTCATTGGTAGCATCGTGAGATCCTCCTAGAGTTCCAAACATTATGCTCTCCATGGGGTTTGTTTGCCTTAGTTTAGCCTCCAAACCCGCTGACCACTGCAGTTGCATTAAATAATTTTGTCCTCTATATCAAGGGGCAGACAATGCAGCCTATTCTTATGCAGCCCCGAGGACTCCCAGCCTTGGTTCTACAGAAGGATGAGGCATCTGGGCAGGGCGTTAGACTAGGAAATAAGCCTTCTTCATTCTCCTTCCAAAAATGCTTGTTTCTGCCCTGCCTAGCCTGCAGCGTTTTGATAATTAGATTTGGTAGCTGCAGATTGAAGTGAAGCAGCTATTTCCCTTGGTTTTCCTGGCAGACATTGCCTACCTCCTCCTGGATGTGCGCTGTAGAAGGTGGGCGGCTTGTGGGTGGGTGCCAGGGAGAAAATCCCACCCCCTGCAGTAAGCAGAAGCAGGCAGAAGTCTATCGGAAGCTGCAGGCCTCTTACACTGACTTGTGATGTTCCTTGTGCTTCAGGTGCTGCTGTTTCTTTAAGAGGAAAAGGAAGAAGACTGCTCAGCGCCACAAGTGACCAGTGCCTCCCAGGAGTCCTCAGGCCCTGGGGACTCTGACTCGATTGCACCTGCAGCTCCTGCCATTTTCATTGGAAAGGACTCCCCTGTCGGGGAGGGTGGAGATCCAAACCAAAACCAAGAAAACAGATGCCCCCGAAGGAGCCAGTGTGGGGCGCCAGGACCCAGTGGGTCAGTGGCTGTCCCCACCTGCCTAGAGCTCTGAGCAGGTCCCAGAGCTGCTGCTCCTCCACTGCTTGCCCTTGGGGCCACCTGGTTGACTCTCCTTCCTATTGTTTACAGTGAAGGTGTCATTCACAAAAACTCAAGGACTACTATTCTCTGTCCTCCCTTTAGTTTACTCCTGGTTCTTGCCCCACCCTCAGTCCTCTCCAGCACTAAAGCTAGTGAGTGTGAAGGCTTTGTCTGCTGAAGGAGCTCAAGAGGCTGGGGGTGCAGCCAAGAAGGTAGGAGGAAGGTGGCAGGCCTGAGCTTGAAAGGAACCTTCTCCACCTACCAAGTCTATTTGGCAGTATGTCTCCCTCTTCCTCTGTGCCTGCGCAGCCTCCATCCCCAGCCGGCCAAGGGGTGCGGGTTCCTCCCTCCCTCCCTCCTGTGAAGTTACACTGTAGGACACAAGCTGTGAGCAATCTGCAGTCTGCTGTCCCATGTGTTGGCGTTCTTAGCTTTCTTGACAAGCGAACTCTATTCTCCAGTCAGTGGTAGAACAATGCAGATTGTTCTGAGCAAAGGAAAAAAAAACTGACTTTATTGCACTTTTTGTTTTTATTTTTGTTTTTTGTTTTAACAGAAAACATGGCAGATGCATATTGTGTCTGGTTATATTGGGAGTTTTATTTTTTCTGTTTTGAGGGGATGGGGCCAGCCAAGCCATTCAGAGAGAACGTGGGTCCAGAGGACATTCTCTGTGGAAAGAGTTGGGTCGGCAGCACCCAGAAGAGAAGAAGCCAAACTCTGTGTCATTCTGAGTAAACACTCAGGTTGGCAAGGAAACATACTTGAATTTTCATTCATCTTCTCAGCTACTGAACACTGTCCCTCTCCGAGCCCCGCGACCTCGTCAGCCTGCGGTCTGGACAGCCCAGCGCGCCAGCACGTGGGGCGGGCCATCCAGGCCAGACTGGGGAGAGGAGACGGCGCGTCCCAGAGAAGGAGATAACTAAAACAAATCTGAAACATTTGTTTCCTCCACTGCCAGGGACTTCCAACTAGATAGCCATGTGACCTCCTTAGCGACTTAGGGGACAAAATTAGTTATGAAGCAGCCACCACCATATTGCCACTAGTGGACAAAAAGAGGAGGAAAGTGAACCTGCCTTCCACCTGCCAAAGGAAACTCAGGATTTGGCATCCCAGGGCCAGGAAATAAATTGGTATGGAGCTGAGTTACAGCATCTGGCTGTAACCAGGCACCTGCAGACTTCCTCCGAGCAGGTCCGCAGTAGCCGGCTGAGGACTCAGTACGTGGGGCTGTAGGGAACAGGAGGGTGAGATTAGTTGGTGCTGGAAAATTTCATGGAAAAGGAGACTGAAATGAAAGCTCTGAAATTATCTTCTCAGTTTGACATAAATTCCTAACAAGTAAGATGGCCACGCAGCCAGAGCATGTTCTCCCTAGTAAACGCTGCCTCCCCGCACGGCGTAGTCACATGGCACTGCTGTGAAGGGTCTTGGTTCCTCATTCACTGCTTTAAAAATTGTGAGTGTATGGAGTCAGTCTGCACGTGTTTAATTTTCATTTGAGTTCAGTGGCTTATTCAGTGACCTCACATTCCAGATGTGATAGAGAGGATTGTTTGCATCAGGGAACAAGGTCTTATATCTAGGAGTGGAAACAGCTAAGCACGCGGACAATGACTGGTGACTTAGTCTGAGGGGTTTGAGGACACAGAAGTCATTGCCCCTGACTTGAGGTGTCGGGCTTTTGCGTGGACTGCAGGGTGTGGGGTGCTTGCTGGTGTGTGGAGCAGAGACGGCAGCAGCATGAAGCCAAGTTAGTTCGTGGGCTTCTGCTGTGTCATCAGGGCTCGACCAGGAAATACTATTCTCCGGGCTGCAAACCTGCTTAGCATATATAAAGATTGTAATCTTCCATTTCTTTAAAAGAAATTTTCCTGTACACAAAAGTGAGCGGAGGGCGTCACACCCCCTTTCCCCACAAGGATTTTGAATATTGGGATTTGTTTCCTTGACATTTTCTAGTAATTGAGGTGTAATCACAGAAACTTACAGAATTTCTTAATTGGTATTTGGGCGACTTTAACTTCCTGTATAGAAACTTTTTCATATCTGTATAGAAAAAGCCTTGCCTCCCAAGGGAGGGCAAGGAGAACCGGTGGCAGAGCCTGGAGCCTCTCGGCACTCCACACCCCACTAAGTGCCTCCCCGCCCCCCACCACACAGGAAAGCAAAGGCAGTGACCAGCTCAGCTGCAGGGCAAACCCCCCTTGCAAATGGGTTGTGACTTCTTTGCTATTAAATTTTTTAAAGGCTAGCTCTTGAGGGGTTGAACCTGAGCAGTTTGGGGGCCCTTCCTAATGCATTGTTTTCACTCTGTGCCCCCCACAAATCTCCTACTAGATATTTGGTTTTCATGACAAGTGAAGAGCCCCAGGCCCATCTGGCACGCAGACAATGGTGATCCTTCCAGGGCCGCTGGCGCTCCAAGGTGGTCGCAGACCCCTGAGAAATCCTGCTGGGATTTTCTTTAAAATTGAAGTAAATGATTACCTAAGGAGTAATTTGGCCATGATCTCCATCCCCACCAGCACCTCAGGGCTCCCTCCTCTGCTCTGTTGCTCATGTTACTTAGCTGTATGCCTCAGCCAGGTCTGTGGGGTTGGGCACTCTCTCCACCCACCACCTACCCAGATCCACTTGTGTGGTAGGGTTTGAGCTTTCTTCGTTTTCACAGCCATGATGCCTGGAGAGCTTGTTCTTTGGGATTGATGCAGTTATTTCTGAGTTACCATTAAGCACTAACAGCATCTGTTCATTAAAAAAAAAAAAAACATAGTATTACTCCACTGGTAGTTCTCCCAAGTCCTACAGTCTTTAAGGCATTGCATCCTGAGCAGCCTGAGGCAGGCAGGCCAGGAATCCCCCCGGGCACAAAGGGTCCTTTCACTTGTGACCAGGGCACGACCCATGTCTGTGGAGTCAGCATGTAAGGGTTGGTCGTTTGCGGTGCGCATGTGGCGGTGCCCAGTGACCTCACCCCGGACTGCTCTGCGAGGGCAGGCATCACGCCCGCAGCCAGAGTGCTTTCCTGACCGCCTTACCACTTTCCCGCTGTTCGGGTCTGTCGGAAGCAAACAGGGTCTAGGCAGCTGCAAGTTAGGTGACTCGGTTGGCTTCCAGTTAGAGCTCCATTTTGGAATGCAGGGGCAACAGAAGACAGCAGGATCCTGGGGTTTGCTGTGGAAGTGTTGAATGCCTGTTAATTTCCAGTGAAGTCCAAGTACGCAGAAACAGCCCCTGCCAGTAGCCAAAAGAGGTGTCCATTGCCTTTAAAGTAACTTCCCACTCAGTTCAGTGGAAATGTACAATAGTGGAACATACTCAGTGTTGATTCTGTTAGTAATCACTTTTAATGTTAAAAATATGTAGTGATGGTTTGTTATATCAGAGTGGTTACTAAAGATCATAGCCTTAACTTTTTATGCAAAAGAGAGACTGTATGTACCCCTTTCCAGTGAGCAAGCATGGCCTGCATTTTTAAAAAACAAGTAATTCCATAGCAGCCTAGATGACATCTCAAAAGAACTTGATCATTCTTCTGACGCATCTTTCCCCAGTCCACACGCCTCCTGTGTCCCAGTTACCTCTTCCAAACTCATATCTAAACCCATTTCCCATTCCCAGTGAGTTGCCCTGACGTTATCTCCAACGTCGAAGCCACCGCGTTAGGGCCAGAGTTTCTCAGACTGGGAGTTTGCAGCGCCATGTAGCCAACATTGCCTTTGCCAGTTCACTGCCACCATCCCCACGTTGCCCCCGGGGTGGGCAGATGAATCCCAGAAACGCTTAGGGAGCCAGGGTAACTAGGCACACCATGTGGCCGTGTAAGTAACAGGCACTTGTCCCTGGGGTTCTTGCTTTTGCCACCTCCAGGGCTCAGGGCAAGTTCTCGAGGTTGATGGACAGTGTGACTCTCAGTCTTCCCCACAATGGGTGGGTGGGAATCAAAATAGGATTCCTAAGGTTTGTTTTGTGGGTGTTTCTTTTTTTAGGTGGGGTGGGGGGTTGATTTTGTATCTGAATAAGGAAAGGAAACCTTGGCCCTTCTGAGGACTTGCAGATTTTTGAGTAGTTTTTTAGCCTCAAATAAGAAATCTTGGAAGTCTGATCATCAAGCAGTCTTAACACATTTTGTACCGCATAGAAATCTCTAAGACACACACCAGGAACCGTACGATACTGGGCAAACTGCACGTTAATTAAATCATCTCGTGATGTGGTCCTTAACAGATGGCGCGCGGAACACAAGAAAACTCATGAGCGGTACAAAAAGTGTTAAGAACATGTTTTCCCTAACTGCTTTTGCAGGTGTCTGAGTGCAGAAGAATAGGTTTCTTCATTGTATTCAAAATAGTAAGTAGGTTCCCTGGATATAGACAGTAGTAGTTAACATATTTCTTCAAAAAGCAACCAGGAAGTCCACTCCAGTATTTGTAGATCAGCTTACAAAGAAAAGTGAACGTGTACTCCATATATTTCTAGTTTGATGACCAAACTTGATGTTACTAAGAAACCTCAGTTCAGTGGACAGTTTATTTTACTAGTTTCTTTCTTTATTCCTCACAGTCATCTTTCCGGTGCCATCACCACCTTCCAAGTCTCAGCACAGAGGGTTCTCCATGGTAGTAACGGAGGGTGCAGTGCGTTCGTCCCGTTAACCCCCAGGACAGCTGTCCTTACTGCCCCCGCGCCCAGAAACCCCCTCTTTCGGGCAGATGAGACGTTTTCAGTGTTCCTCTTCATGAGCTCCAGACCAAATCCCAGGCCAGCCCTCGCACCGAAAGCTTTTTCTAAGAGGCTTATCAATCTGTTAGGAATGTCTCAGGAAAGATGAGCCATTTCTTTGGGGGAAATATATTTACAGATGGTTGTGTGTGATTGCATTTGTGTACTTGTGTGTGTGCTCATCTTTGTGCACTTCACTTCCATAAAAACTCAGCCAAGGCTGCGAGGACCATGTGTTCCTCAATATGTTAGGATGTAAACAAACAACAAGTGAGCTTCTCAAATTAATAACATGGCGAGCTGGCTCTAGGAATGAGCCCCATTTATCAAGCAGAAGAGTAAACAGCAGAAAAAAGATAGAGATGAAACCAAAAATATTATAAAAGCCCCCAATGGAAAATAATGCTGATTGATTCCCATCAGATATATTACATGCTCTAATTTATTATTATTTTGCTTGTTTCTTTCATCTTTGCCCATTGTACTTTTAAAAGGATGTTGGGATGTTGGTTGCAATTTTTTAAGACTAGATAATGTATAAATCAGCTGTGGAAATCAGTTTAATTGATGCGTGGATGTGTCTGATCGTTAAATGCCTTTTTTTTTTTTTTTTTTTTTTTTTTTTTTTTTTTTTTTTTTTTTTTTTTTTTTTTTTTTTTTTTTTTTTTTTTTTTTTTTTTTTTTTTTTTTTACCTTTTAGATGTGTAATGTTTCATAAACTCTGGCACTGGTCACAAAGCTCAGCTGTGAAAATGAAACTTGTAGTATTTTTAAACATGAATGTCAATTTCAAGTGTATTTGAAATAATTCCTCCAGGAGAGAGATTTGTTACATCGTTAGGAAAAACTCCTCTGCAGAGGAAGTAGCCTTCTTTGGAGAAAATGGAAAATGGATCTTGATATTGCTATCTCAGAGTAGCCCGTTTCCTAGGGCACCATGGAAAACACAAATGTGATCTTTAAGTATACCTCTTCCCCAATTTGGGGAGGAAAGGACTCAGTTTGCACCCTTTTTGTATGTAAAATAAAATGTCTTACCTTTCTTGGCTAAATTTGCTTGTTTGGATTTTATCTGGTTTTTATCTCCTCTGGCTCATTTGTAACTTGGAACCTGGCTAGGACTAACGTTGATAGGATTCAAGCCTCCAGTGAATGAAAATGTCTGATACTTTGGCACGCATTCCTTTGGGCTGAACATTGTCTTGTCCTGTGGGTCATGTCAAAAATAAATACTTCTGTCCTGGCTGGTGTGGCTCAGTAGATTGAGCGCCAGCCTGCAGACCAAAAAGTTGCTGGTTTAGTTCTGGGTTGTGGAGCCTGATCCCCAGTTGGGGGCGTGCAAGAGGCAACAGATCAATGCTTCCCTCATCCATCGGTGTTTCTCCCTCTCCTTCTCCCTCCTTTCCCCTCTCTCAAATAAAATGTTTCTGTAAAATATATACATACTCCTGGCAGAACTTGGACATTCATCACTGACACTGGTTCCAGTATCCCTGTGGTTCTAAGGTGGTAGAACACTTAAGAAGTTAGCATCTGCACTGCGCAACAACTTTGAAATAGTAGCTTTGTACTTCTGTTCTACTAATGAGGAATATCTATACAGACAGCAGAAGGTATAACTGTGATGTGTAATATAAACTCAAAAGGGCATATATTGGCCACAAAAACAGCTGCCAATCTGGACATGGCTGGTTGCGGGGGTTTTTTCTATCATATTCAGTTGCTATTTAATGACTTCCCTCCCCACCCCCACTGGTAGGCAAGAGCAGAAAGAAGGTTTAAGATCCTTATGAGAAAAACTTCATATTGAGAGCATCTTACCCACCAAGCTTGTTTATTCTTTTGGAAGTGGTAGCATGGGTGAGGAGAAGGCTGTTTTTATGCCATTTTAGAATTTGTTCCTTGTGTTGAGGTGACTACTTTGAAAACATAGTTTGGTAAACATTTTTCTCAGTGGCTTCAGTAGCAGAAGACTTGTGATTGGGGAAAAAGGCTTGGCAGACCCAAAGAATGAAGGGGAGGGAATTGTTTGGAAGATCATATTTGCCAGTGCAACGATTTTATCTAGAAGAACCTCCACCGATTGAGGTGGTCTGGATTAAAGTGTGAAGATTAGAAACAGCAAATGTCATTTGTGTTCCGTGCGAACTGTCTCTCGAGGCTCTGCAGCCAGCATGCAGTGACTTCAGTGCAAGGAAGGACAAGTGAATGCCAGTGGCCATGCATAACCCCAAGCTTCCGTCAGCACCCCATGAGGAGCCCAAACTGAAGTTTAGCTATAGAAAGAGCCATGCTTACCTACAGTATGAGCTGTGAAGACCAGGAATTTCTATAGTGTTAACCTTTAAAAATTAATTTTTAAGATGTTTAATGTTATAGGTCCACATTTTGGAAAAATGTACTTTGGGTGTAAGACTTCCCGTACTGAAGTATGTATGTTGTAGACTGGGACACCAAGGGTGTGGGAAGACCTGGAATAGTTCTGTGAGGGCACCCAACAACTACCCCTGACCTTTCTGAAGGTTTCTAGAAAAGGGAGATGAAACCTCAGGCCGTTGCATATATTATTTCCCACCTTGGTGCTAATGTGACGGTGTCTATCACGCCCATTATTTGTTGAGCACTTAGCCCTGCAGCAGCATTGGGGGAGCTATATCCAAAATAAGTGCAACACAGTGGTTGCTCACGCGCTCGCTCTCTCTCTCTCTCTCTCTCTCTCACACACACACACACACACACACACACACCCCCCCCCCCCCCCCCCCCCCCCCCCCCCCCCCCCCCCCCCCCCCCCCCCCCCCCCCGATGTAGTTACTTGGGGAAATCGGTAAGGAAAAGTTGAAAACCAGAGTGTACAATAGAGCGCGCGCGCACTCATACTGCGGTAAGCACAGTAAGATTACAGAAGGGAAGGAAAAGTGAATGGTAAAATGGCAGGGACTAAGTCAGAAAGTGCTTTGAAGCAAGTTTTTTGACAGGTACAAGGAGCTGTATAAGGTCATATTTTGGGTGAGCATAAACGCGCCCTGAGTGTTTGGAAACTACCACACTTTAACCGAACCTGGTGGTTGACTGGCCCAATAAGGGCAACTGTGAACATCTCCTACCCCTACCCACGCAGTTACTAACATAAAGCGCCTGCCACAGCCCTCCAAAAGTCTTCCCCTGCCTTAAAGGCAGAGAGGGCCACGTGATGTGCCGCTCTGCTTGCTGGGTTTTGTAGTTTCAGAAACCCAATCCCTCCGCTCTTTTGGGGGCACTGCCTTCTGCGACCTCCTTCCTGTGGGTGGGCATTTCGAGAGCTAGGGAGCCAATGAGGCCGCAGTTACGTGGCAGCCACCCACGAGCCCGCGTCTTCCCCCGCCCCGTCTGAGTCGGGCTCCGCCCCCAGGGGGACCTACTATCCGTCGTCGAGCCACAGGGGGGAAATGAGGCCAACCTCCTTTCAGGAGGCCTGTAGGAGCCCCGGCTCCCCCCATGGCCGCTCTCGATGGCGGCGTCTGTGCCCACGCCGTCGTGCCCCCACCTTCTTCCGGCTCTTGGCTGCCCGCGCCCCGTTTGCTTCTCCCGGTGGATGGTGCGCCTCTCCGAGCGGAACATGAAGATTCTCTTCGCCGCTGCCCTGATCGTGGGCTCCGTTTTCTTCCTGCTTTTGCCAGGACCCTCTACGGCCGATGAGAAGAAGAAGGGACCCAAAGTCACCGTCAAGGTCCGGCCTCCCTTCTCGAGACCTGCCTAGCAAGGCCCTCTGTCCGCTGCCTGGAGTTTGCCTGGGCGCCCTCGGATTTGTCTCAGCCCCTCCCTAGTTTCCCGGCTGTGGCCTCGTGTCGCCTGGACGGTCTTCCCCCCATTCAGACCACAGAATGACCCGGACCCTCCCCGAAATCCCTGCCCTGACCCAGGAGTCGGCCCCTGGGTTTGCCCGTCTGGTCCCGGCACTGTCAGCCTCAGAGAAGCCTATTTGCAAATACCCTGCAGTGCTGGCGAAACGGTGAAAAATCACGTCTACCAAATTGTGTATCCTTTCTCTACTTAGAGCAAATTTAGCTACTTCCGATTACAAAGCACAGCAGTATAGTTTAAACTTGCGTGGTTTTTTTTATATATTAATTTCTAGAGCCTAGCCCCATTATTTATCTCGAGCAAAGGTTTTTCCCCTGTCGTCTAAAGAGAGTGTAAACATTTTGTGGGAAATGGGTCTGGAATTTTCATTAGATTCTCATAGGGTTCTTGTCGCCACCATAATCAGATTCAGAAACACTACTCTTAGAATAAGGCCCTTTTTTCTCTGCCATCCTCAGGGTAGCTTCTTGGGTCCTCCTTTCCCTAGCAAGGACTCTTCTAAAGAGGCCGAGTTTAAAATACTCTTATTTCCTCAGGTGTACTTCGACCTGCGAATTGGAGATGAAGCCATAGGCCGGGTGATCATAGGTCTCTTTGGAAAGACAGTTCCAAAAACAGTGGATAATTTTGTGGCCTTAGCTACAGGAGAGGTAAGTGGCTCCAGCGGAGGTAGGGCAATTCAAACCACGTGAAGCTGGCAAGTAGGGCTGGCAGCAGACGACACAGCGTGGCCTGACCACAGCAGTGGCCCTCAGCGCTGACTGACTGTCACCCTCTTGGCAAGGGGAACCCGGTATCATATCTTTTCCCGTTGTTGCTGTTCATCTCTCCAGTGGGATCAAAGGCTCTTGTGTGTGTCATTGGGTAGAGCTGGCACAGTCCCCCAAACATGACTCCTCTCCTTAGGACCCCAGCCCCTTTCAGGCAGATTCTAGGAGGGCAGAGAGAGGCCAACGAGAACTCAAGGAGTTGGGACCAGGGCTGTTTCCAGTGGGCAAGTAACTCACCCAGCCTCCCAAAACTGCCTGTGGGATATCCCCTCACTGGAAGCCAGACCCACAGAAGGAACTGGGGGTATGGGACCTAGAGTCAGTGTACAAGGGCAGTGGTACCCCCAATCTGGCCGAGTGGCACTAGCCATAGTCTCCTTGACTAGCTCGCCCTCGCTGGAGTCAGGACAAGGTCAGAGCTCGATGACCAAGTCACCAGTCAGGCAGCAATAGCAACAGGGGGAGTTTTGGGGGCAGGGCTCACCCCTGCCCCAGGCTTACCCTCCTGATGGAAGTGGGGGCACTCTGGTGGGAGGAACACCTTCCATATTTGTTCCTGCGCAATGGGCAGGGTGCTAGAGGTGGAGGAGCAGGGGATGCATTCCCTGGAAACAGTCACGGGGGAGCCTGGGACCGCCGTGTAAGGAGGTGGTGGTATGCTCGGGCAATGAACCACATCCTCATAGGCTGGGGGTTTGAAGGCACTGAGGAGGCTAAGGTCAAGCAGTGAACCGGTAGGAATAGGGCCGGCCCCATGGCATGCCCCGTGGTAGGCCAGCAAGTTGATCTCACGCTGCCATTGCTGTTGCTGCAGCTCGTCAATGACGTAAGCAGCAACAGCAGCTAAAGAGGACGAGGACAGTCCAGAGCCGCCAGAACCAGCGGAGCGCAGAGTCGTAGGTGCAGCAGCCGGTCTCCCCGCAGCAGTGACCCCTCTCATGGGGTAGGGCTGGTTCACTCCTGGGCAAAGCTCTCCAAGTTGCTTTTGTGGCACCCCAGGTGTCCCCCAGGCCACCTTGTTGCTGGCCCAGCCAGGCCTCCACCCACAGTGCCCCGAAGACTACAGCCTCTTCTACTGCCAGCTGCTCCGCACCTGCCACCTCTGCCGCCACCGCTGTGGCCCCTGCCCCGCCCACCTTTGCTGCCGCCACCATCAGTCCATGGCCGGTGTTCCCTTCTGGGCAGTATTATCATATCTTGAGTTTTTTAAACCGAATCCAGAGATCTGGATTTTTTTTTTTTTTTGAGAAAATTTATCTTTAAGACATTCAATAACCAAAGAAAGCATGTCTGTGGAAACTAGTTTGTGGTCTTTGCAACAGAACTTTCTCCTAAGAGCAAGGGGCCCAGAGTTTTCCAGGTTTTAAGAAAACAACAGTTCCCTGTTTACGAAAGTTTATATTCCAACTTTTCATTGGGTCAGCAAATAACCTTTTTTTTTTAAGATTTTATTTATTTTGAGAGAGAGAAACATCAATGTGTGGTTGCCTCTCAAGCATCCCCCTCCTGAGGACCTGGTCCGTAACCCAGGCATGTGCCCTGACTGGGAATTGAACCCATGGCCCTTTGGTTCACAGGCTGGTGCTCAATCCACTGAACCATACCAGCCAGGGCTGCATCTATTCTTATGATTAGGAAAAATGAGAGGGAAAAGGCAGAGGCATTATGTGAAGTAGAATTATAGAAAGGCTTGGAATTGTGTAAAGGTAGAAGAATGTGCAGTCTCGCCTTTCCTGGACCCCCCTGCTCCAAGCCTGGCCTGTGGTCACTGCTCACTCGGCACATTGAACAACGGCTCTGGCCAGCCCTGATGTCTCTCCTGCGAGCAGGAGTTGTGCGCCAGGTTCCCGCAGGGCCTATTTGTCAGCCTGGTGCCTCATGCCACCTCCTCACCTTCTCATCCCTCTTTCTAGAAAGGATTTGGCTACAAAAGCAGCAAATTCCATCGTGTGATCAAGGACTTCATGATCCAGGGTGGAGACTTCACGCGGGGAGATGGCACTGGAGGTAACTCTGGTCCTCCGGCGGAGGGGTCTGTCAGTGCAGGTGGCGGCGCTGGGCTCTGCCAGGTGGACAAGGCCCCTTCCCCAGCTCCGGAGGCAGGCCTGTCATCTGCATAGAGACCAGCTGCAGCCTTCTTAGTACACGGAGCCCAGTCCAAAGAGGAGGGAGTAATGGGGGACCAGGTGGACATAGGAGGATTCACCCAGCTGGCAGACTTGCTGGGCCAGGCCTGCAGCCTTGGTGACTTCTTGTGGTACCTCATGGCGGGAGCGGGGCAAAGCGAAGCACATGGGCAGGTGATTCCAGGTCAGGAGTGCAGCGCCTGTGCAGGCGACCGTGGAAGCCCCAGTGGGGGTGGGAGAAGTTGCTTTTCTTGGTAGTCTCCCAGGAGAGGCCACTTGGCCAGAGCCGACCGAGTCTCCCCTCTGCATTACTTATGAACGTAGGACAGACATGGGCAGATACCCTGGACTAACCCACAGGTCTCACCATACTTGGGTGCGTAGCCTGCTCTCCCTTTGGACTACACCTGCAGCTCCCCCATCAATGAGTTCTTCCTGGGCGGCGACCCCCTTTCACTCTAATACCTGCACACTCACATCGGCTGTGCTACAGCCTCTAGGACTCAGGCTCTGCCTTCCAATGATCACGTGGGCGGGAAGGACCAGAAGACACTAGGCAGGCTTCATAACGATACACGATATAAGTAGTGGTGGCGGCAGTGGAGGAGGAACGCAGAGCAGACATCATCCAAAGTGCCATGTTTATGAAGGCAGACACGGTTGGCTGTGACCTGGTGTCTGCCACCCTCTTGCTTTGTGACCTTGCAAGCGAGTCCTCTGGGCCTCAGTTTCCTCCTGTGTAGAGTGGTCAGAGCCACAGGTGCTGTGAGGGTTGGGTGAGACCTTGACTGGAAGATCCCAGTACATGCTGAGTAAGGTCAGCCGTTGCCGAGGACTGACAAGCAGAGGAATGGCGTGGGGCCAAGGTGCGTGGAAACGGCCTTGCCAGTGTGAGGAGAGATTTGAGCCGGGGTCCTGGCTGGGGGAGTGGGAATGGGCAGAGAAGAGGCGATGATGCTGTGAGCCCAGCTGTATTCTGCGGCGGGAACTGGGCCCCAGTGGGGTTGGGGGAACAGAAGGAGAGCACACTGCTTTGTCCTACATGGAGTGAGAGTCCGCTGAAAATTTGAATGGGAGGGGAAGACCCAGCCACAAAGGAGTTTGAAGGAAAATAATACAGTGACAAGATTCAGGATGTGGAAGCAGGAGCAGGCAGACCAGTGAAGGGACCGGTGTGGTTGTCCCTGGGTAGGGTGATGTGGGTTAGAGCCCCAGGACAGGATGGCCTAGCGGGAAAGAGCAGAGATGTGATGGCCAGACCCCATTGGTTTGAGTTGCAGCTCGGCTGCTTCCTCGCTGGGGTCCCTGTAACCTCTCTGCACGTCAGTTTCTTCATCTGAAATAGCTCCTGCCTCACCGGGTGGGGTTTTCCATGTGTAAAACGGAAGGTGCTGTCACCACTCTAAGCAGTAGCCCTTCTGCCATGGGGGCCGTGGGGATGGTGAGAAAGAAGGAGCACATGGCGGGGGTGGGGGTCACCGTGTGCAGGGGAAGAGCTGGCAGAGGAACGACTGATGTCCATCGGGAGGCATGACGAAGTATGTAGAGTTTAACCTGAAGAACTATCCCTTTTAGTTATGAGCTCCTTGCATTTTGCTTGGGACAGTGATTGGAGCGAACAATGTAGATTTGGGGATTGTCTGGGTGTCGGTAATAATTGAAACCCTGCAGCCGGTTGAGATTTACAAAGAGATTCTCACACGGAGAGGCTTTCAGTTGGCAGCCTGGCCAGGAGCTGGTGCCCGGCAGTGGGAGGGACCGGTGTCTTCCAGCATGGGACTGAGAAGTGGGCACAGGTCGGGACCCCCTACCAGCCAGAGTCTAGAAATTCTTGGTTTTCAGTGTTTTCCCACTTGCTACACAGCAGTAGCTTCCTGATGAGCATCAGTCTAGGAGACTTCCCAACCTGGTTCCATTCTGTGGAGCCACGGGGTGAAACTAGGTATACTGAAGGGGAAGAAAACGTTTTGGAAGGTGTCGAGTAAACACAAAATGAAAATACTTCTTCATTGCTGCGTTTCTCAGGGCCTCTAGTTCACTAGCTCAGTGTTCATCTCTAGGAGACCAAAAAGGAGGCAGTGTTTCTCCTGTGTCTCAGGATCTCCGAGACTGTCTCCTCTTGGCTGCCTTTGTCCTGTACCCTGGCCCAGGCCCCTTATGGAGGGACACTGACACACATTCACTGTCACCTTTTATTTTCTGTTCATTTGTTGACAAGAGGCTCTTGACTTTCCAGAACCCAAATGGCAGCTACCTCAGCATCTTGTGCTCTTAGGAAGCAGAGCTAGTCAGGCACAACATTCCTCCTTTCTAGAGGGTTCTTACCCCCTCCCCCGCCTCCTACACAGCACCTCTCTCCACCAAAATCCCTCCAAGGCAGGCCTCTCAGCCATCACCAACACTGGTCTTTAATATGTGCCTTATTTAAAAGCCATACACTACGTTCTTGAAGCAACCCATCACATGAGCTGTTCCCTGAAACAGCCTGGCCTGTCAGCACGGTCTGGCTCCAAAGGGCCGTGTACTGCACTTGAGCCTGGGCTGGGATAGGGCAGGCCGAGACCCTGATGCCTGTACCTCAAAGCTCTGCTTGGTCTGTGCCAGCCCAGCTCCCCTGACCTGCTCTTGTGTATTCCCAGGCAAGAGCATCTACGGTGAGCGCTTCCCCGATGAGAACTTCAAGCTAAAACACTATGGGCCTGGCTGGGTGAGCATGGCCAATGCCGGCAAAGACACCAACGGTTCCCAGTTCTTTATCACGACGGTCAAGACAGCCTGGCTGGATGGCAAGCACGTAGTGTTTGGCAAAGTTCTGGAGGGCATGGTGAGTTTTGGAGATGGGGGCTAAACCTGGGCAACCCTAACCGGGGATGGGACAGACCTTGGGGGCCAGGCTCCCTGTATTTTATCCCGTTTCCAAAAGGGAGCCCACAGATCCAGACCAGTGTTCATGTCTGCAAACCTGGGGGTACTTAAGAATGCACAGCCGGCCTCTCTGTGCCTCGACATCCTGCAGCCCCCCAGGCCCCAGGCAGAGGCCGGCCAGGCCTTGTTGAAGCTGCACCACTGTGGGGACTTCTGTTTCATTGCTCGGAGTGCGGTGTGTTTGCACAGCACCTGAGGGGTACAGGGCACCTGGTACCCACTTCCCAGCCGCCCTCTTCCTCCTCCTCACCCTTCCCCCAACCTGGGTCATACTTCAGAGGATCAGACCGCTGCACCCTTGTCACAGCGGGGTTTTCACTGCTCTGGGCTGGCACCTGGCCATGATTCTGTTAGGATATTGGTGCCTCGGGGTTTGTAGGCTGTTTGTCCCATGGGAGTCTCAGCCCCCCGCCCCCGGCCACGCACTGGGGCCTGTCTTCTCTGAGTGGCGGACCTCCTGACCCACCGTGCCTTTTTGTTTGTGCCTTTCCTCCCCAGGAGGTAGTGCGGACGGTGGAGAGCACCAAGACGGATGGGCGGGACAAGCCCCTGAAGGACGTGATCGTTGCAGACTGTGGAAAGATTGAGGTGGAAAAGCCCTTTGCCATTGCCAAGGAGTAGGCCCAGGGACCTCTTCCCTCTGAGCGACTGTTTGGCCCAGTTGCCCTCTCTGGGGGGTGAAGCCAGCCCACCACAGGGCTCCGTGTCGCGCTGGCCCTAGCGCTGATATCTGACAGAGTGGACCCCGCCCCTCACATTCCACAGGTCCAGTTTTGTAACAGACTCCTACCAACGCTGACCAATTAAAAAAAAGGTGGTGTTTTTTAAAAATATATAACCTGTATATGCGCCGGGTTCTTGGGCCTGCCATGCCTCTGCCCAGGTCTACGTCCCAGTCTGTCTGGGACACCTGTGGCAGTGGGTGCTCATCCCCTTCTTGGGCTCTGGCCTGAACCCTCTGCAGGTGCCACCCTCAAACTGTCCAGCTTTTTGCTCCTTGCTTCTAAATTGCCAGCTATTATGCCTCAAACTTTGCTTGCCCCCTGCTGGTGTAGGTGAAGAAATACACTGTGCCTTTTTGTGGCCTACCCCTAAATTAACTTTTCCCTTTATCCTTATCCTCTGTTGTCCCTGCCCTGGCCTCAGGGCTATAAGCCTGCAGTTCTATCATCCCAGCCACTAGTGCTGACCCTGGGGTGGATCAGTCCTGAGTCCTGGCCAAGGAGGACCCAGCCCCTGTCTCTTTTATGAGGCTCACAGACTGAGACACATGACTGTCCTGGCAGGTGGTCCAAAGGCCTCCGGGCTGGTCAGGGCATCAGCGGCCAAGGTGCAGGGAGACAGGGAGCCTCTGGCTGGGCATCCGCTGGGCTGGAGCAGAAGCCGTAGAAGCCCTGGAGCACGCCATTTACCACGACATTGGGCAGAGGCTCTGGGACGGGAAGGAAACCGGAGGAAAGGGAAGAGGAGGTATGGGATGGCCCTGGCCTCAGGCCTGCAGCTCTTCGATCCCCTGCGAAGGCAGCAGGTACCAGTGTGTCACCTGAAATGAGGCCTGGGCCCTTGCAGTTCACATTAGTTTAGCAACGCCAGGCTGGTGAGGGGTGCAGACTGGGGAGCTGAGTTTATTTCACCAAGTCTGCTCCCTGGAGAAGACAAAGCCGGCTACTGGGACACAGGAGCAGCAGGGCAGGTGTGGTCCCAAAGGAGGGCAGTAGGAGGGACATAGTGCCTCGGGGTCCTGGGAGCTGAGAAATGCCAGGTTCACCCCCACTCCCACCCTGCTGCCTGGGCCCTAGATGTGGGTTATAGGTCAGAGGCACCCCCTCACCTGAGGCTGAGATGCAGGTGTAGGGATCCCTGCAGAAGCCAATGACAGGCTGGTGGTGCAGCTGCAAGCTAGGAAGAAAAGGGGCGAGCGGTGGAGGGTGAGGTGGGGCAAAGTCTCCTATTGGGTAGAGATTAGGGACTGAGATCGACAACAACCCACAAGGAAAAATGAGTGGGCAGTGGTCTTGGGGGGAGAGGGTCACCAACAGGAAAACCTGGACCAGAAGGAGGGCTAAGACAAGCTGCAGACCAGTCTCCTATGGCCACCAGGGGGCAGCGGGTGCACAAAGGGGCTTCAACTTGCCTGCTGTCATTAGGCAGGAACTCCCCCAGCGCTCTGTAAAGAAAAGAATGTGAGCTGCCTGGGGGTGCCCAGGGGAGCATGAGGAAGGGGTGGAGACACGGGAGACCAGAACTTCACCTCCCAGGGGGCCACTGCTTCTATTTGTAACGAGCTCAGTTCCGGAGGTGGCTGGGGGTAACCACAGCTATACAAACAGCCCCTCCACCGGGTTCAGGAAAGCTGACGAGGGTGGTCATGTCTCAAGGTGAAAGAACCAGGCTCAGGCCTGGCAGACATGAAAAGGAACAGGGCTTGGCCTCTAAAACCTTTACCTGCTTGCTGTAGAGAGTCCTTTCCCCCAACATTGGGGACCCTTTCATGCCAAGCCATGGCCCCTAGAGGTACTCACCCCCAGCTGCTGGCCTTGGGGTCTGTGGGGAAGTGGCGAAGATTCAGGAATTCCAGGAGCTCCTTGGGAACGTCCCGGTTCAGATACAAGACACCCTGGAGAGAACAGGGGAAGCCCAGATCAGACTCAGCCATGTGATGCACAGAGCCCAGGGCAAGATGAAAACACAGGGGGCCTGCCGAAATGATTACAAAGTTCAAGAGCACTGGGTACATGCCCAGGAAGCTACCAGGAGGCCTGTAATCTGGTGTGGGGAGGAGGGAAAGGGTCTCTGCCCTACAGCCTCATCATGAGGTCAGTGCAGGGTCTCACTCTGGAGGGGAAAAGAACTAGTGTTCAACAAACTGGGACCACTTGCTTGGGAACCAGGAAGCTAGTGGCCCCAGTTCAATGAAAGTTAAATGCAATTGAATTCAATTAATTCTGAAGCTGCTGTTCAGAAAAATTAAGGCTTAGGGTAGGAAAAATCATGCCCACGATTTGCGTCCCACCTCACCCCCTGCCCCCACACCTCTCTGGGTCACACGTCTGGTCCAGCAGGCTGGGTGGGGGGAGCAACAGGGAGACCCATGCCCACCTGGATATAGGCCTCCAGGCCCTGCCGCCGGTGCTCCAATCCTCTGGCCCTCCAGTTGGGCAGGCGTTTCGAGGGGAATTCGGGCACTTTGTACAGTTTCTTGATCTGCCAGGAGGTTACCGCGGTGCGATCACAGTGTCCCGACTGAGCCCTTACGTCACTTCACCCTAGCAAGTGCCCTCCCCTGTTTCTTACCAGCTCCCTGGCCCCAACTTAAGGCTCTGCCCTAGGACGGACCCGGGCGAATGTGGTTGGGGCGCGGGCGAGAGGCCCCAACAGCCGCAGACGCCCGAGGGTGAGCCGGCAGCGCAGGGTCTTGGACAGTACTGGCTGAGACCTGCCCCTCCGTGTCCACCCGCAGCCCGCAGAGACGTCAGTGCCCAAGACCTGAGCCCGCCAGGGACTCAGGTGATAACGGGGGAGACAGGGGCGGGGGCAGCAGCTCGTCTGCCGCTCCCCAGGCTGGGCAGGAGCCGGGCCGGGGTCGGTCCGTCGGTCGGCGGCGCCGCCTCACCCGCTTGTGCAGCGCGTGGAACTCGCTGTAGCGCCTCGGCACGGTGTGTCTGCGGCCGCGGTACTGCACCTCCACTCGGAACACCTGCCGGGCGGGCGCGGGCAGACGGGTGCGCGTGAGGCCCGGCGCCGGGCGACCGCCCACCCACCCGCGCTTAAAGGCACAAAGCGGCCTTGGAGCGCCGCCGCTCCCCGGAGACCCTCCTGTGTTCCCCACACTCTCGGGAGCAGGGTCGGGCGGACCCGCCCTCCACCTCGCGCAGTCCCTCAACAGCCTGGACCGCTGTCCCCAGGGCTGGCAAATCCAAGCGTCCCGCGACCGTCAGCGGACTGTCCCCCGACGGCCTGGCCGGGCAAGAGGGGTCCCCACTACGCCCGGCGCGGAGCAATCCGCCGGGTCCCCGCGCCCCTTCACATCCATTGCCCCGCTCACCATGTGGCCTTTCTCTGGGCTCTGCCTGGGCGCCTCGGCCTCCGGCCCCACGGACGGGATGTGAACTTCCAGCATCCGCGCTCCAGCCTTTCGCCCCTCCTCGCGCGAAGACCGAAGCTGTAATTCTCCCAGCGAGGCGCCGAGACCCCGGCGAGGCCGGCCCCGCCCCGCCCACCGAAGGCCCCGCCCCGGGGCGTTCCTTCCCGCCGCCGGGTCTTGCCAGGGGCTGATTAAGCTCCCAGCCGGGAACTGGCCCCTGAGCCTAGTGCGGCTGCTGCGCGGGTGGGGGGCACTACGGCGGAGAGGCACGAATTTGTCAACATCCACCTTGGGGGCCAACAGGGATGTTCCTTGCCTTCCTCACACCCACTCCTGGGACCAGGTTGACCCCTAACCCCTTTCCCTCCACCTTCAACCTGGACCTCGTGACAGTGGCCACGCTTGGACCCCGTCTGGTTTTGATATCCCCCGTCCCCAGCATCCATAAGCCCCTTCATTCATTCATTGTTTCGTTTTGGGGGGTTTTTTTGTGTGTGTGTTTTTCTCTGTGTGTGTTCGTTTGTTTAATCCATTCAACCTGATTCAGGCCCAGTTTGCAGGGAAGAGGCAGTTTAGGGACCTAGGCTCTGCTTTGGGGGTCAGACAGCTTGGATTTCCCCAAACTGTGTAGACCTGTGCTCATCTGCAAAATTAGAATAATAGGCCTCCCCTGGGATAGTGTATGAAAATTGAGATGATCTCCCGTTAAGCCCGCGGCGGAGTCGGTGTTGAGAATGGCAGCCTGTGGGTTTGTCCTGGGGGCGTAGGTGAGTGGTGTTGGTGTGTGGTGTTGGTGTGCAGGGCAAAAGATGGGGAAGAGGGTCTGTGCAAGGTGGCACTAGGCTGCTCTTGCCCACCCCTCTGGACAGGGTCTTCCTGGGTGTGTGGCAAGATATCTTCCATAACTCTATCACCACCTGGGCTAGAAAGGGTCTTTGCTCCTCCCGACTCAGCCCCCCACCCCTCAGCCATTCAGCTGAGTCCACTCCACTGACTTCCGCAAAAAGGCCTGGGTGGGTGGTGGAGGGAGAGGAGGCCCAGCCTGCAAGAGCTCACACCTAGCAGGAGGCCTGTTGTGGGAAGGTGGAAGCAGAGTACCTGTGTGGGGAGTGAGGCTGGGGGACCACTGACTCACTCCATCCTGCTGGTGCAGAGGTGCTTCCTAGCTGAGCAGAAACTCTCCGTTCCCAGCTCTGCTCTTTACAGAGGCTGAGAGATGAACCTCAAGGGGGAAAAGCAAGGCTCGCCAATACTATCTTTCACACATTTCCCCCCAAATTCCAATCTCACAAGGGCCCTAGAATCAAGAAGCTGAAACTCCCTGGAAGGGAAGCGACCCGCCATGAGGGGAAGTGCTGGGGTTTCATTTCCTGCCTTACACTCTAGGGCCCCCATCATTCAGGGCTCCTGCCCTGTTTGTCCTACTGTCCAGGAGTCCCCTCCCGGGACCCCTCGACCTCTGCACTTCTTGCTCATCCATCCTAATGACTACCCCTCTGTCTCTGTATCTACCACCTAGAAAGCTGCTAGTCTCCAAATGAATCACTCCGCTTTTCAGTGTCTCCCCCCATACAAAGTCCATTCCCCACCTAGCAGTGCCAGCTGTCACCAAGGCATCTGCTTAAAACCTGGGCACCAGGCTCCAGACACAGGGACTTTCTTCTAGTTCCCCAGACTTGACGAGCTCTTCTTTCCTGCCTCAGGGCCTTTGTACTGACTCTTCATGTGGTGGACTTAGCCTAACACTTCCAGTTCTTAGCTAAAACTCACCTCCTCAAAGAGACCTTCCTAATCATCTTAGCATGTCACCTTGTCAATTCCCAAATGCAGTTACTGTTTATCAGGTGTCTCCCTGGGTTCTGGGACTCTGCCCGAGACTCAGAGCCATCAGACCAGGGGCCTGGTCTGTCCTGCCCGTAGTTGCCACCATGGTGCCAGGTATGAAGTAGACGCTCAAAAAACACTTGTCTGAAAGACTATGTGAATGCATGGGGAATGGGGTGTTGGGGAAAGGCTGGCGGGGCGGGGGGCAGGCCTGGGAGAGAGGTGGGACGGGAGCAGGGGTCGGCAAGCAACGTTCCAGGAGGGAGGCGGGCGTGGGGATAACAACAGGAATGCGCCTCACACCTTCAGAGAGTTGGGCCCCGCTTCCCTCTCTTTCTCTTTAGCTTGTTGTCCACCTTGACATTTGCTTAATTTTCCAGTACTGCGGAGAAGCTGCAAATCAATGGATTTTCTTCATTAGTTACACAGGGAGATTTGATACGAATGACTTGTAAAATTCCACAGCCTTCCATGGTGCTCGGGCGAAAGTGAATCAAGAAAAACCAGATCCACTTAAGATGTCTTTGGGGATAGAGAATAAGTTTTGGAAAACAGTTTCCTGAAAGGAGATGCTGGAAACCCCAAAGCAGTTACCAGTCAGAGGCCAAGGTTGTTTTCTGCGCACGTTAGGCGTGGGCCAGCGCAGGACACGAGCACTGAGCTGAGCCCCCGACCGTGTGATGGATGTGGGGCCCTTCGACGTGACTTCGGTCTTAGAAGGAGTAGTTTCACTGGGCAAATCCTTGTCTTTTCTCTATCGCTCTCTGACATATGGCTTTAACGTCCACATTTCTGGGTGACAGTTGGTTAGAAGTGGCAGTTGGTCGCAGGGCGTTTCTAGATCAGGTCATCTGTGGAGCAGTGGCTCTCCGAGTTGGGCAAGGGTCACTAACAACAACGCGGCCTGTCAATCTCGGGGCCCTGACCTGTTTTCTGGACGCGTAGGCCTGGCATGGAGCCTGCAAGTGGCCTGGTGACGCTGCCTCTGTTGGTTGGGGACCACAGGGCAGATGCCAATCTCTGGCCCACAGCGGTCCTGTCGGGGAACCGGGCCACTCTCGCCCCCTGGGCAGACCTGGAGCCTGGGGGTGTGGACCAAGGCCCAAGCAGAGGGCAGGAGGGGCTGGGGGTGCAGGTGTCTCCCCCGACAGGCCCCCAGCGGGAGAGGGCTGGATCTCTGGTCCTGGCCCCAGCTCAGGCCCTCACCCTCCTGTGCGGTCACACAAAGCCCCGCTCACTGACTGCGCTTGTGCTGGGCTGCAGCGCTGCTCCCAAGGTTTGATTAACCCTGTTAAGAAAACAAACAGCTCCTGGGCCTTGGGCTGGCAGTGCTGCTGGGCACAGAGGCCGGATTCTTTTCTCCAGGCAGGTGGCCAGAGATGGATTGGCCCGAAGGGGACCCAGCCCCCGGGGAGGCTGAGCAAGGCTGGGCGTGGCCTGCCCCTCCCAGGCCGGCTCCTCCTGGACAACTCCCTGTGCCTCGGGGTCCTCATCCTCACCTGGGAGAACTGTGTGTGTTAACTGACACCGTGCTTCTCAGCTGTTTTGAGTGTGGCCTGGCACACAGTAACGAGTGTTAGTTATCATGATTTGACTGCATTATATGACTTTGATGTTCCATAGGCCAAAACTATGGGATAGTAGCAATTATGTGATTCGTTCTATTTATTGTTACTGAGTCAACTTTGAAACAGTAAAAACAGACTCTACTATTCCTCTTTCAGTATCCTGAGATGGTAAAGTTAGCTTAAAAAAGAAACTACTAATTATTTCACTACTGGCTCTGTGATCAGGATTTTCCGGATTTTCTCAATATTGTGCAACCAAAATAATGTGAAAGAATAAATTGGAAGCAGAAGTTGGTGTAAATTAACAACTGTCCTGTTCATCCTAAGAGCCTCAGAGTGCTTACTGCTTGCCTTTTAAATAAGTATTGTACATCTTACAAATCTGAAATAATATAATAATAATGATAATGAAAGAATATTTTTGTTTTAAATATTGGACTTTGGTGTAGATGTCTAAAAAACAGTTCTGCTGCGGAAACATTTTAAATTGTTGAGCTAGTCTAGCCTCCATGCCACACATGACGACACTGAGGTGTGAGGAGAAGTGGGCCCAGGAGAGGCCGTGTTGGGAAGGCGCCTTTGACAAGCATGTCTGCCTGAGCCCAACCCTGAAAGCAAAGTTTGGCTCAGGGTAGGCTGGTGACCTCCATCTCAGGGGACAGGCAGGTTCCAGCCCCCAGCCTTCAGCCAGCTGTTACTCCTAGGAGTCACCTGCCCCTTGTCCGGACAACGGAGGCAGCTCAGCTACTTCAGACTACAAGAGCCAGGGCCGGGGTGGGGGAGCTGGCAGCGACCCCAGCCACCAGCATCTAAGGCCACACAGACTGGTGGGGGCGCAGAGGAGTTCTGGCGCTACAATAGCTCTGAGCCCCTGGGAGTGATATGTGGGTGGACCAACCAGTCAGCTCCTCTGGTGTGCCCAGCACTTGGGCTCAAGGAACAAAGATGCACAGAGGTACCCTCAAGTCACGGGGGTGTATCATGAAGAGAACTGTGGGACCGAGACCTGAGGACAATGGGACAGCCAGGCCGAAGGCCAGGAGGACCTGCAGCCCTAGGCCTTGAAGTCTGGAATGGAGGTTCCCTCTTCTCCCACTCCAGCCCTGGGTGAGTCTGTGATTTCTCGGCCATTGGAGATTTTAGTCTCTGCCATTGATGGTCCCTAGCTACTCACCCAAGCTGCTGCTTTGTCTTCCGGCTTCTGTTCCTTCTACTAGGCTGGCCCACACACTGCATGTCTGGAAGAGAGCATCTCACAGGGCTCAGAGCAGCTCAAATGCCTGCAAGGTCAGGTGAGTAACTTACCCTTCTCAGGGCTATTGTATGGATTTATTAAGGTCTCTAAGAAAACAATTTAGTGCCCTGACTGATAGCTCAGTAGGTTAGAGCATTGTAGTGATACGCCAAGTTTGCAGGCTTTCTCCCTGGTCAGGGCACATGCAAGAATCAACCAATGAATGAATGCATAGATAAGTGGAACACAGCAAGGGGATGTTTCTCTCTCTTCCTCGCTCTCTAAAATCAATTTCTTAAAAAAAAAAAAACCAATTTGGGGGTTAATGTCTAGGTTCCTTTTGTCCACCCCTGTGGATCCTGTGGGAAACGACATGGCAGACAAGCTGAGTCAAGCAGATTGGGTTCAACTCAACTCTGGGGAGGGAGCCTGGGCAAGCTTCTCAAGGTCTCTAGGCCTCAGTCTTTGAATGGAGGTGACGATGCCCCTGGGCAGAACACAGGGCAGCCCCCACTATTAGGCCCCAGGTGGGAGGAGAATGTCAGGGGCGGTCTGGACCCCACCCTGCACACGTTCCTGGCTGCCAGGTGCCATCTCATTTTCTGGTGAGGCTGCTGCTGTCACCGTGGAACGAGCTGCTGGTTGGGCCCCTTGGTCCTCACTGCTGTCACTCAAAATGGAAGAGGAAGCTGAGAGCAGTCATTTAGAAACAGTCCTCACATCCCTTCAGAGAAGCTCCTATCTCAGACTGAACAGGGTTTTCCTGCATGTTTTTCTGAGCCCAGACAAAGTATGTCCTACAGGTCTGAGAGGCCGGCTTCCTCCGGGCCGCCTTGGGGAGGAGGCACTTTCTGCCCCAAAGGTCTGGTCATCACGCCAAAGGCACATTTCCACAGGAGACGGGGGTGGGGGGGGTGCAGAGGGGAGGCAGGATGCGAGGCAGATGGCTTCACCTCCCTGCCCGCAGGCCCCACCTGGGCACCTTAGCACCACCCTCCCAGCCATACCAAGGCCTACTGCACCCCAAATCAGGCCTGACTTCTGCATCTCTGATAAAACCCCAAGATCTGGACCCTTAGGCTCCCAAAACAGCAATTACCAGAGCCTAACTTGGCCACTGCCCTTCCGGCTGCCTTTGGGGGGAGGGGGAGGGTACCCAGATGCGTGAGAACAACAAAACACCCATGATCGCAGGCAGGTGGGAGCCCAGGAGGCTGCATCTGGGAGATCACACGGCACAAAGGGCGGGAAGGACCGAAGGTCTGAGACGATGGCGAAGACGGTGCCTTGCCAAGAACTGTGAAGGAGGTGGGGTTCCTGTTCCATTCTGGGGGGACGGGCAGTGCATCAAAGAAAGCTTCCTAGAGAATGTGCAGAGAAAGAAGGCCTCAAAGGATGCCTCGATTGTTTTCCCACAATAAAAATAGCTTTATTTAATCTTTATGATTATAAAATAATACAGAGATTCCAAGCAACATAAAATGGTATAAAAATGTTAAATCATGCAAAGTACCATCCTTAGCGGCAACCATAGTTAATGATTCAATCAACATTCTTCCCAAGTATAGATGATTTTATACAAACGTGGACCATACCATACATGTAATTCTATCACCTACTTTTTCACTCAAAAACATTTTCCTTGTCAATGAACAGAGCTATAAATCATTTCCAATGACTGTATAATATCTGATTGTATTTTGTACCATAGTTCATTTCATCCCGTCCTGCTGATTTCAGTTTTTACAACTGTAAACAGTGCTAGGATGAGCACCTTATCTGCAGAGTCATCTTCATGGACTTAGTTTCTGGAGGTGTCTATGGGAATCCCGTCAGTCTCCCAGCACACGGGCCAGCGCCCTCCATCTCTCTCCCTGCACTCCCATGCACAGGCCTGCAGGCCGACCCTGTCAGACAGGCGTAATCGCGGGGCTGAAGCGAGGGGCGGGAGCTGAGGTAGGGTACTTCCCATACAAAGGCCACCACCAATGGAGGCTCCTTAGGCCACATGGAAGTGAGACAGGAAAGAGCGCAGTTGGAAGGTTTCCAGGCAGCGCCAGCGTGGTTGTGAAAGGCTAGGAGACGAACAGGGAAAGGTGGGCTGAGTCCTCTCGCAGAAGGCTGTGGATGCCAGGCGGCCGAGTCTGCAACTGGAGAACCTTCAACAGTATATACTTGGCACCTATTCTGAGCCTAAACCTTTGCCGGGGCCATGGAGTTATAAAGACGTACCACTTCAGAGGGTTGGTTTGGTGGAGAAAGCCAGCATGAAATCACACACCTGGGTCACCAGACATCGGCAGGTGGTGACGCTGTCCTGGGGGCCAGCAGACGGTGACTGGTTGTTCTCATCTATTTCTAACTCTGCTCAGGCTTGCCTCGACCCAAACATGGAGCAGGGGGTTGCAGCCGAGGTGTCCTTGGCTCCAGGAGGGGCTGTCATGACCTTCCCCCTCCTTCCTGTGACCCCAGGTGGCCAAGGACTGGTGAGGAAAATCCCACCGGTGGGGCCTCATGTCCCTCGAAACCCATGGTCTTCAGTCCATGTGGGCCCTAGCCACTCGCAGCAAAGGACACTCCTTCCATCACTGCTTCCTGGCCCCATCTTTGGTAGATTTCCATATCTTCTCTCCCTTTCTCCCTTTTTAAAACTTAGGCTGCAAAAGCGTTATTTTACTTCAGGGTTCCCAGCTACAGATGTGTTCAGAATGTAAACCTGGGAAGAGTTTGCAGTTGCAAGTATCTGTGTGTAAGGGACCCTATCATTTCCACTTCTCTCGTTTCTGTCTCTGTAAATACTAGCACTGAATGTTGGGGTCCCTCCAGCTCTTAGTTCTCATCTTCAGGACACAAGAGCCAGAGATTTGAAGGGGAAATGACCCAAGGGGAAGCAGAGGAAGTGTAGACTCAGGTTCACACCTCTTCTCCAAACCACTCGACCGAGAACAGGCACGCCAGAGTCCCTCTCTGAGAACAGCGATCAAGCAGGAGGCCTTTGCTCTTTGCGCTGACCCCCCTCCCCGCCATCTTTCTTTCCCCCTCCTACCCTGCATTTGCTCCCAGGCATGGCCACGATGGCCCTTCCCTTCTTTGAATTTTGTTCACGTGTTGAATCTGACCCACCTTTAATTCAAAGCCTTCTTTCACTCTGTACCCCTTCCCATTCAGGGGAGCTGCTTATACCACAAGGTCAGCACTTGCTGTCCCAGTGCTTGCTCTCCCGTCTGCTTCAGACCTACTTGGCCTCCTGGGTTACCCGTGTCCCGAGGGCCTTCACTGTGTATCCTGAAATCCATGCCAGACACCTGCACCTGCGGGTGCTTCTGCTTCCTTCTCCCCTCGTGACCAGGTCCCCATGGTCCTCCATCTCCACCACTAGAACCTCTCCCCTGAGCTCCAACCCCATTACCACCGGCCTCACCAGCGGGGTGGGATGAGTCTGGCTGCTCTCCTTGCCTCATCTCAAACCTTCTGATATATCTAAATCACAAATCTGTTAACGTTAGTTCCTGCTTACGTCACTTTGGTGGCACCCCACTTCCAGGGTAATGTTCACAGTGCCTCAAAGTCACGTCAGGCACTGTGACCTGGCTTCTGCTCATCCCTCTCTGTGGGCCACCCTCCGACCTGACTCTGGCCACCTCGAGCCACTTGCATTTCCTTAAAGGTGCCCACCTCCGCTGCCAGGGCACAGAAAGGCAGAATAGTCCCAGTAGAAAGAGCTAAACACCTGTTCATCTTTAAGACAAAGCTCTTCTTCCTGAGTGCCCAGGTGGAATGACTCCTCCATCTTTTGTATCACTGTTCCCCCTACAGGCCTCTGACTCAGCTCTCTGCCGCCTCACTGGCCTTCCTGATCTCCACGTCTGCAAGATCTGTGCAGGAATGCACAGGCCCTGAAGACGCCTGGCCCCGTGAGCCTCGGATGCTGGGGACTGAGGAGTAAGTCCTGAAACCAGAGGACAGTCCATCCCAAGGAAATAATAAAAACAGACGTACATCAAGATGATCAATGGATGGAACATAAAGCATAACAAAACAAGGAGTTTTAAAATTAAGTTTCATCCTGGCTGGTGTGGTTCAGTGGACTGAGTGCCAGCCTGCAGACCAAAAGGTCACTGGTTCGGTTCCTGGTCAGGGAACATGCCTGGGTCTCAGGCCAGGTCCCCATTTGGGGGTGCATGAGAAGCAACTGATTGATATGTCTCTCACACATTGATGTCTCTCTCCCTCTCTCTCTCCCTTCCTGTCTCTCTAAAATAAATAATATTTAAAATTAATTTTTTTGGAGAAGAGTTACAAATATGTAAAAGTAAGAAGACTAACATAAAACTCATGGGGATAGACTGGAAATATTAGCGTGAATTCATAATTTTTAATATTTAATAATTTTAATACCTAATTTTTAATTTATGTCATCTCTCTCGATATTCCTTTTTTTTAAAAAAGATTTTATTTATTTATTTTTAGAGAGAGGAGAAGGGAGGGAGAAAGAGAGAGAGAAAGCAATGTATGGTTGCCTCTCACATGGCCCTCACTGGGGACCTGGCCCGCAACCCAGGCATGTGCCCCGACTGGGAATCGAAGGGACCCTCTGGTTCCCAGCCCGCGCTCAATCCACTGAGCTACACCAGCCGGGCATCGATATTTCTATATAAACTTATGTTTATTCCCTTGCTCTTTTTGCCAGGCCTAGAAGCAATAACACCCCAGTAGCAATGGGCATACTCAGCACCCAGATCTTGGTTTCTAAATATAATTCTCCATTAAAAGGACTCAAAACCCCAAGGAGAAATGGCTGATTCCAGGGTAGGGGCAGGGAAGAGACAAGGTGGAAACATCTTGTTAAGCCACAAAGTAAGAAAGTGTTCAAAAGTGAAGGGGACACATTAAAAAGTCACAGGAGCCTGCTAGAAATCTGGGACGGATTGAAAATCAAAATAAAACAATGGCTTGCAACTTCGAGAAAAATAAAAATCCATTAATCCATACTGATAAACAAGCAGATTAATAAATAGGGAGAAAAGATACTTTTCTTTAGAAGCAGAATGCCAACCAATAAATGTAGAAGAAATTATAGAATTAGAAAATCATATTGGATGAGGAACAAATTATTTACATGGTCTCAACATATCTCCCCACACATTATTTGCTCATCACAAAGGGGAAAACAGAAAATTGAAAATGGAGAAACCTGGCAAACATGAACTTAACCGAGAAGTCAGAGGAAACGTCAGCACTAATGGGACCACCCGACCTCACTTCTCTGCTGTTCCTGCCCCACGTGCCAAACCCGGTCCAGCCGCGTGGAGCCGTGAGACTGAGCCAAACCCAGGAACTTGCCACAGAACACCTGGCCTGTGTTCTTCAACGTGTCAGTGGTGATGAAAGGCTGAGGAACTCTCCGAGGTTAAAGGAGACATGTGCAGTCATGTGTTACGAGAAGTAAACTATGATCCTGCACCAAGAAAAAGAGAACTACCATGAAGGACATTACTGGGACAAATGACGACATTTAACAGGCAACACGGGTTAGGTAACAGCGTTTACTGCATCAGTGTTAAACCTTCTGATTTTGGTAACTGTACTCGCTGTGTAAGCTTCGAGAGAAAGTCTTTGTTCCTAAGGAAACGCACACTGAAGTCTGGGCGTCAAGGGTACAATGTCCGCAGCTACTCTCAGATGACTTGCATATAGCAAATCATTGTCATAAAGCCTCTGGTAAAACGTAAGACTTGGGAAATTTGGGTAAAGAATACACTGGAGCCCTGACTGGCTTGGGTATTGTCCCGCAAAGCAAAAGGTTGCTGGTTCGATTCCCTGTCAGGGCATGGGACTGGGTTGTGGGCCAGGTCCCTGGTTGGGCGCATGTGAGAGGCAACCAATGTATGTTTCTCTCCCTCTTTTTCTCCCACCCTTCCTCTTTCTCTGAAAATAAGTAAAATCTTTTTTACTTTTTTTAAGATTTTATTTATTCAATTTTAGAGAGAAGGGAGAGGAGAGAGAGAGAGAAACATCAATGTGCGGTTGCCTCTCATGCGACCCCCCACTGGGGACCTGGCCTGCATCCCAGGCATGTGCCCTGATTGGGAATCCAACCAGCGACCTTTTGGTTTGCAGGCCCGCGCTCAATCCACTGAGCCACACCAGCCAGGGCTGAAAATAAATAAAATCTTAAAAAAAAAAAAAAAAAGGATATATTGGAGTTCTTTGGGCTAGTCCTATAACTAAGTTTGGAATTATATCAGAACGTAAAAAGTTACGAGAAACACCCGGAATCCAACACCAAGGCATGAGTCAGAATTACGGTGCAGTCACTCTGAGGAAGGCTAGGACGACACAGCGTACAGATACAGTTTGTGAAGGTGCGTAACAACATAGAAAGCGCTTATAATACATCTTGTTAAATGATAAACGCAGGATACAAAACATTTCATGTGTATAATATCACAACTATGCCAAAGCAAGCATGTAAGATTGGAAGGACAAAATCAAAGGGGGCAGTAAGAATATTGGGGGGTAGAGAGATTGAGTGACTTAAAAAAAATTCAACCTGTTGAAAAAAAGAAAACCACGTGCCAGCACCGGCACTCCCCGCAACTCCCTCCAAGCCAGGGCACTGGAAACCAGTGCTGTCTATTGCACTCTCCTGCCCCAGGCAGAGGCACCAGTGCAGCAGGCCCTCTGAGCCCAGGCTGAGGCGGCTGTGGACAGCTGAGGGGAAGGCCCACAACAGCGCCGAGCACGTGCGGACAGCCCTGGGACTTCGGGACACCAGGCTCCCTCTTGGGCGCAGACAGTAAAGCTTCTTGGAACCTCAGAAGGTCTAGAAACCCTTGGATGACCTTATCTAGAAGCGCAGTGCTTGGCTCTTGTCTATGGGGATAAGGAGCTAACTCCTTATCAGTCCTTTACACTTTCAGGACAAGTTTTGATAGGTGGGAAAAGACATTCAGAACCTAAGACTGTGCTATCAGGAGGCAAGACGCAGAGGGCCCTGGGCAGCTTAGGGAAACAGGGTGGGTATAAAAGAGAAAGTCTGCCTCCTTTGCAGGAGAATTGGTTTTGCCCCTCTTATTGTAAGAGACATCTTTAAAGCTCCTTCTCTAAAGAAGTAGGGATAAGAATTAAACCGATTAAGAGGCCCTTAGAACGTGTAGCTGCCGTTTGTGGAGGAAAAGAAGCTCCAGGGCCACAGGGAAGCCCGTGGAAGCAGCAGCCAAAGGCTGTGAGCTCCTGTGGAGAGAAGCTACTCTGTGCGGGCAGTCAAGGTCAGAAGCGAGTATTCCAGACCTGCTTCCCAACTGCACCCCAGCCTAACGGAAAAAGCACCACCATTCTGAGTCATGTGACCTGATTTTAAAATATTTTATTACATAATCTTTTCATGGCACCATCAGGAGTAACAGAAAACGTTATTCCCAGTTCCTAACCACATCCTGAAAAATATACATTTTTATTTATATATTTATAGCAATACTCCACCCCTATCCCACAATTACACCACCTATTATAGGTCTTTTGTTTAAAGCAGGAAACTATTCTCTCAGGTAAGAAAATATATATGGAAGCTAGTGAAGTAACGGTTAGAACTGTGGGGAAGGGGCGGGGAGGAAGGGGCGAAGTCCAGGAAGGGCGGGACGCGTCACGGGGCCGGCAGAGGTGGAGAAAGACGTATATAAAAAGGCAGCGTCAGGCAGGTGGGCTCTCGTGTTCTTGGTCCATTAGGAGATGGCCTTTGCTTCAGGAAGGAAGGCTTCCCAGTACTTCGCCAGCTGCAAAGAAGTGGGGACCGTCAGCAGGTGCCCCATTTAGTGGCAGAGCCTGAACCTAGGCTGTGGCACCCCACTGAGTGCCTCCACCACCCAGAGGGAGGCAGGGGTGAGGCTGAGCTGAGGACATGGCCAGGCTACGAGCGGACCTCGGGACAGGCCGGCTAGCCAGCCACACTGCCCGTGTATCTCTCCAGACTCAGAATAATCTCTGAAGACAGCCTCGGTTCTGCCCCAGAGGGAGGACCCCTGTGGGGGCCCCAGCTCAGTTAGCTCCTCACAGGGGCGCCGCTGTTCCACACACTGACTGGGGCCCCAGCCGCAAGAGTTATCCAGTGTTCAGTGTTAGGTGGTATCCAGGGGCTAAAGGGACCGGAGAGCTGGGGTATGTCCTTAAAAACGAACTCATTTTAATTTTAGGATTAGGGCAATCCTGCTTAGCAAAGGATCCTATTGGATGCTCCATGTTAGAGCAACAGGGACTACTTTTAATTATTGATTACAGAGGGCACAGCCCTGCAACCCCGCCCCCCGGAGGGCTAGCCCATTCTGTCACAAGGCCACCGCAGGCAGCTGGCTGTGGGGCGCGCTGCAGGAGAAAAGCCTGCGAGACTTACATACCTGCTGCTGTGAGTACAGGAGTGTCTCAAGGTACTTGATCACGTGGTTTTTGAAGTCCTTGGATTTCTCCTTCTATAGGAGACAGGATTCTACACTGACCACCGACCACCAGACAGTTGATTTTTCCCCTTGAGAAGATGCTAGTGATTGCAGACCAAGGCCAAACACAGCCTCAGGAAGCAGAGCCAGCAGCTGAAATAGCTATAATTTCCAGGCAAACAGCCTCTGCCAAGGCCTTGCAATGCTTTCGGGCGCGGTGGAGGATGGGGGAAGGGAGACAGGACAGGGGACCAGCGGGTATACGACAGCTGCAAGCTTTATTTTGTGCCTGTTCTAGTTCAGCAGGAAGTATAGCACACCCCCTTTGCCTTAGGAACAAACACGCAGACATGAATATGAAGACAGACAGACAGACACACACATACACACGGCCACACCTCTTTACAACAACTGCCAAGTCCCGGGCAGCTCCATCTGTCTCCCCACTCAACAGACGTGGACAAAACCCGCACCACTACCAAAGCAGGCGCTGCAACGCTTAGGAGAGGTAGAGCCACTTCACCTCAAACCGTATCACTTCTTTCCGGACCACAGTTGAAATCCTTTCAAAGTCTCTTTCATACTGAGTCACCCGAGCCTCCCACTGGGAAGAAAGAAGAAAAATGGATCAGTTAATTTTATGGTACTATTATTAGTCTTTGCCTTTGGACAGCAATTCTGTGTATGAGACCTCAGTGGCTCATTATGTCTGTCTGTCTGTCCCTCTGGGCAAGATTAGATACCACACGGGATTCAGCGCATGTGGGAGTCCAGCAGAGGGCAACCCCTGGGGCTGCCTGCAGGAGGCGCCGGTTGCCCCAGGCCAATCCTGGGTCTGGGAGAACGTGGGTCACTCCAGAGCCTCTGGCTAGGTACTCACCAACAAGGCTGGGAGCCCCAGGGAACTGAACTTAATTCTCGTCAGCGCTCATATCTGAATCACCCTGGAGCTTTTCAAGGACCCAGTCAGGACCCTCCCAGCAGAGACTCTGATCGGACAGGTCTGGGTGAAACGGGAAGACAGGAAGGCGGCTGGGCTTCAAGGCGAGCCTGGACTCCTGGACTTGTTCCCCTTAGACCTGGTCTGCTGTGGAGTTCCAAACACCCGGACAGGACAGGACGGACCAGGCACTCAGGAAGCAGCAGAAGCCCCTACACGGCCCTGGGCCTCACCTCCACGATCTCGTCCTTGGCCTGCTGCAACTTGTCAGGCTTGTTGGCCCACAGCAGCCGAGCCTCAGCCTCCCGCTTCTTCTGCAGTGTGGCTTGGGCGTCCTGCCAGCGCTGCCAGGTCTTCATGCGCTGGTCGAAGGCGGCCTGTGGGGTGAGGTGTTGGGGTAGAACCCAGCCAGCCCTTCAGGAGCTCCACCGGCTCTGCCTGCGGGCTCTCCCAGCAGCTGGGCTAGGGAAGGACCGAGCAGGGACAGGTTTCACAGCTGAGTGTTAGTGCCCAGCTGAAGTTTAACATCAAAAAGCACAAGCTTGGGTAAGACTCATTTCCAAGCCAGCACCATGCTGCTTCATGCCACTCCCAAGGCTGGGTGGCTGGGAGTGGAAGGCTGCCTGATGCCAGCGCCCAGTACCACGGCTTCCGAATGGCCTCCCCCAGACCAGCAGTCGGTCCATGAGTCTACACACCTTTCCTGAGTGCCTGCCACGGGCCAGGAACTACGAATACACATGGCTTTGCTTTCATGGAGCTTACAATCCAACAGAAAAGACTGACATCATATTAATAATTACCAGTAAGCGCCCTGGCTGGTGTAGCTCAGTGGATTGAGCACAGGCCTGTGAACCAAAGGGTCACAGGTTCGATTCCCAGTCAGGGTACATGCTAGGTTCCAGGCCAGTTCCCTAGTGGGGGGCACATAAGAGGCAACCACACATTGGTGTTTCTCTCCCCCTCTTTCTCTCTTTCCCTCTCTCTAAAAATAAATAAATAACATGTTTATAAAAAAATAATTACCAATAAGTAATTGCAAGTATGCAGAGTTCAGAGAAAACAAGCAGGGTACTGTAATAAAACTGGGGACCTAGCGAGCCTGGGAGGGAGATACACCAGGGAAGGCCATCCTAAGAAAGCAACCTTTAAACCTACACCTAAAGATTACTCAGGGTGACCTCCCAGATCTTTAAACACTTCAAACCCCCACAAGGACACGCCACTACCTTCACCCCATCCATACACTCAATTGCTCTAGGCGCCCCAAGAAGCTCCCTGAATTCCACTCGCTGGTTTTCCCTGAGTCCAGTCCCCTGGCCAAAACCCACACTTCAGAGGACAGTCCCTGGCCCATCCAAACCATCCCACAGCCCCCTGGCTTTGCAGGCTTCAAGGGACAGCTTGGGGGAAAGTGTGCCGGGGGCCGAGTCTCAGCCGGGTCCGTTTGCTCCCGTTCCCTGCCAAAGTTCCCTGGGTATTTTCTAAGCCTCCTCGGTACAGGGCTTTGCCAGCCACCAAATTCACTCTCCCCAGCAGTGTCATTGGGGCTCACTTGAAATTTTTTCACAGCTCACAGTCAAAGGCTTAAGCAAAGGGCAACCTCATATCCAAGAGTTGAGCCTACTGCCCTGGCTCACAGTGGTGTGGCCCAGGTTCCGGGAAGAGCAGAAAGAGACATCCGCTCCCCTCTCTCATGGCACCACCAGCTCATGGTCATGAGGAGGGCGGGAGGAAAGTCTCAGAGGACAGCCCAGCTTTGTTGTGCACTCTGAGGTGCACCTGCAGCCCTAGGCCAGGCCTCCTTTGCTCCAGTCCATACAGGACCCCCGGCCCGGGCATCCTATCCACACGCCACACTCTCCAGGGCTCACAAACAATGCTGCTCTCTGACAGGCTCCCCAGGGAGCGCTCTTCCCTGGGATGGCTCTCCAGTCTACGTAGTCTGACCAGCCCCACGAATTCCAGAGCAGGTTATTTTTCCACCTTCTTATCATTCTGGAGTTAGCAAATGAAACAGCACAGGGAGAAGACAATGATCAACCCACGGGCTCTACTAAGCAAGTCTAGCACAGAGGCAACCAGAGCCCTGGGAGCAGTGCAGCTCCTGACAACACAGGAGCTCCCTGGTCGGGGACAAGTTGGGGACGGGAAGTGGAGGTGGCTCTGTTCCAGCTCAGAGGCGCACACCCCCTGGTGCCAAGTTGGATCAGGGACAGACTTAGGCCCTTACAGGTGCAGGTGCCAGGCTCTCTCTCGGCTCTCTTCTGTCTTGGGGGGTCATGCAAGAGCTAATACCACTGCTCGGGGAAGCTTCCTGGGCTGCTCAGAAAGGCCATGGGAAACCAGACTGTCCTGGCCACAGGAGAAAAGGTGAGGTGCGTGACCTCAGGGTGGGCTGCAGCGTTGTTACCGGCGGGGTCAGCACAGCACACCAAGGCCTCCGGTGACAAGCCCTCTCAGCCCCTGGCCATAGTCCTTCATGCAATGCCAAGCCGGCTCCGCGTAGTTACCTGACTGCTCTCACTGAAGGACAAGGGGAAGCCAGCAGAGCTCTCACCAGGGCAAAGCCACCGCTCGCTGCTAGGGAAGCAAGGCCCAACGGCTGAGGAAATCACTGCACCGGGGGCCGGGACAGCAGGTCTGGAATAAGCCTTGCTGGAAGAAAGGAGCATGGTGGATGCTGTCCAGCATCAACAATAAGGAGGGGCTACTGGGAAATTCCAGAGCGGTCTTTTATCCTAACACATCTGCAAAACTGGGCGTGGGCCCCAAAATGACTTCGTGGTAACTACCTCACAGCTGAATGAATTTCTTGGTTCATGGGGTACCTTTTCTCTTGAGAGCAGAAAAAGTTACACCTATTTTGAGGTATAGTGAGTGAAACTTTCCTGGGAATGGGAAGAGCAAAGGTGAGACAAATTAAGTCAAGGGGAGGAGAAAGAGGAAAGGAAACAGGAGCTTACTCGGACTATGGCCAGGAGGCGAATGTAGTCACTCAGGAGCTCGGCAAGGAGGAAGAAGTCGCTGCTGGCCTGTTCCTGGTGGAGCTGCTCGATTTTCTCTTCCACCTCGGCCAGCTGGGAGAGCGCCCGTGACAATGCTGTGTTGTCCTCCGAGCTCCCAAGCATGGCCAGGCTCTTCGCAAACTGGGCTGTGTTCAGTGCTAGCTCTGGAAGGAGGAAGACAGCAGAGGCCTCTCATCTCACAAGGAAAAGGGACAAGTCAGCTGGCACTGTGGGCTTTGCAACCCAGTCACACCACAGCCAACTGGGTAGGAAAGCGAGCGGGAATGCAGCTTTCCCCCACGAGCCGGGGGAGGCAGCAGCTGCCGTGAGTTTCACCAGTTAGTTCTACCTGGAAAAGGCAGCTCCAGTTCTCCTACAGAGCCAGAGCCCAGTCAATACAAACAGGCCAAAGGAACAAGTCTGAAATGATGTTAAAGCTCATGGTAAGAAGCCCGTCTGCGTGGGAGTGAATGGTGTGCACACAGTCCTGCATGTCCTAGCACAGGACGAACTTTTTAAGCTTTGTGAGCCCCCTATGGTCTTACACATGCTGTCTTTTCTTTCACTCATCCCTTTAAAAATGGAAAAACCATTTCTGGCTCACAGCAATAGGCCCTGGGCCAGATCTGGCCCACAGGCTGGGCTGTATTTTGCCAACCCTCACAGGGGTCTCGTTTTAATGGTTTTTGCCTGTTTAGATTTGATGATAAGCATGCTTTTAAGACGGAGAAGAAGAGCATTCAAACTTGGCAAAATTCACAGGCTCTGTAAGCAACTCCCACCACAGAAAAGCGAGGAAGGGTTAGGGGACGTATCTGGTTTCCCTCCATTTACAAATCGCTCATCTGACCATGTAGCTAGAGTGTGTGACATCATTTTGTGGATAAAGCCACCAACTCAAATTATACCAACAGAAGCCCATGTCCCAGGTCTAGCTGTATCTGGACAGCGTTCCGGTGCCCCTCCCAGGCAGAAAGTACAATGCCCACAGTGGCGAGTCACGTTTCCTGCCAGGACACGCAGGGCGAATCTCTTCCATCGGAACATCAAGGACTAGGTGGGCTGAGAATTTCAATTTGCGTGGCTGAGAGGCTTGGAAACAGCATGCCCTCCCACCTCCAGTTCACTGGAGACATCACTTTCCCCAAGCTCCCAGTGCATCTCGGAGGCCGTTACCTTTCCTATGGTTGACTAGAGCTTCTACAACAGCATGCAGTTTCCGTAAGCGCTGCTCCTCACACTCTACCTCCTGGAGCTTCTCCTCAAACCACTGAAACACACAGGCCCAGAGCTTTAATGGAGGCTACTCACCAGTACAGAGCATAGTCTTTCCTTAGCCATTTTTTAAGAAGGGAACTGAATCATCTTAAAAAGAAAGTCTCTGCTTGCAGAAATTTCAGGACTCCTCAGGGCTTCCCACTCACAAGCCTGAGGATGTAGGGGAAGCTGAGGCGCACAGGGCTACTCACAATGTCTGATTCATTCATCTTGATGGTCATTTTGCTGACCGCATCCGTGGCTTTGTTGAACATCTTGAGGAGACCAGCGCCACTCAATGTCTGGGTACCCACAGCACGTGGCAGCTACAAGACCAAGAAGGCGGAATGGCAAGTTATCTGCTGCCCCTATTTTAGGCTCAGAAGCATTAGTAGCCATCAGATGGCATGACCAAAACTTGCCAACCAATTACTTCAACTGGAGGTTTTTGCTTTCAAAAGCAGACAAATCCATCACCAGCATGTACAGAAAGAAAAACCAAAGGACATGCTAAACTGAACCAGCAAAAGATTTTGCTTTTGACATTGTGTGCAGAAAGCAGAGTGTGAATGTCATGTGGCCAGGTGGCCTCACCTGAGACTGTGCCCACCTGGGCACAAAGCACCCAGACAGCAAGTATGCTTTTGTCAGAAGTCAGATGCTCCCTCAGACGTGAGGTGCTGAAAGACTCTGATGTGGCGCTGTGATTCCATTTGGATCCCCCCCGTGATTAAAGACCCAAGGGCAGAAAATTATTTATTCAGATCGAGGCTACTTTTAGTGATGATGTAATTAAGCCAAACACGCCAAATATCTAGAAACAACTTGACTGGTCCAGTGTTTCATACTTTCCTACGGCGCGGACAGGACACTGAAGAATCTCTATGTCCAGCGCCCCGTGCTGAAAACCCAGCCTTAGTGCTCACGGCGCTCAGAGTAGCACTTTTCAGTTTGGTGCTGTTTTGCCCCCAGGGGACATCTGGCTCTGTGTGGAGGTAATTTTGGTTGTTAAAACTGGGCAGGGGCTGCCACTGGCTTCTAGTGAATGGGATGCACAGGACAGGCCCTCACCATAAAGAGTGACCCAGCCTGAAGTGTCGACAGTGCCACTGTCCTGGGCGTGCAAACTGGCAGGTAAGCGGGTGAAGCAGAAGAATGGGTTTAGGAATCCCAGAGGAGGAATGAAAAGACTTACAGCGTTAGACAGAATTTTTAATTAGAAAGTTCCATTTTGGAGGGGAAATACCCATATACTTAGTAGAATTTTCTTCACTGGAATACTATATACTATGTGAAAATTAAAGAAAAATTAAAAAATAAAAACAAAATGAAAAATACAAAATGATGGTTCCACCCTTTCATTTATTTCCTTCTAGTTTTCTTCCCTATGAGATACAACATTGTTTCATTCCAGTGTTTCTTCTGATCCTTATTGACTAACGTGTTTCTATAGCTGTATTTTCATACTGTTTCATGTTTCACTTTTTATAATTTTTTAAAAGATTTTTATTTATTTTTAGACAGAAGGGAAGGGAGGGACACAGAGAGGGAGAGAAACATCAATGCGTGGTTGCCTCTCACACGGCCCACACTGGGGACCTGGCCTGCAACCCAGGCATGTGCCCTGATGGGTAATCGAACCTGCGACTCTTTGGTTCGCAGCCCGTGCTCAATCTACTGAGCTACTATAATTCTTTTAATATGTGCTTGTAGCAAATGTATATAAGCATTTTTGTATACATCCTGTTTACAATGAGAATAAAGCATTTGTTGCGATATGTTTTACTTAATTCTCCAACTGTTAGTAATTGGGCTATCCCCAATTTTTCACGACCATGAATAGCTTACACATAGCCTGTAAAGAAAGACTGTCCATTTAATCAATACTTGTGCTACATGGCGTGTCTGTGGTTTGTGGTAAGGGGTTTTGAACCAATGACCCTCAGCTCCTGGAACAAAAAATGTATTCAATTTGAGCCAAGTAGTGACCTACGAAAGGCAGCCCAGGACTCACCACGCAGACCGCTGTGCTGACGCAGTGAGGGAACGAGGCTGCGGTGTGACCTCCATACCCAGTCACTTTGACGACAGGCAGAGTTTCTTTTCTTTCAAAAGCTGAAAAGTACTTGTCACTCTCGGGGTTTACAGTAAACTAAAATATAGACTGGTACTAGCCTATATGCATGTTAAGTGTTCAAATATTTGTTAAATGAACTAGTTTCGTTTTACCAGGGGCAGCTATAAATTAGGAAGCTCAGTGTGTACAATACTAACCTCTTCTTTTTCCAAGAACTCCCTGACGTCAGGGTCCTGCAGCATGGTGGGGTGGCTCACAACCCTCTGCAGGTACCTGCGGGGTAAGCAGTCAGCTGGTCAGTCGGGACAGCCTGTGGGTTTGGGTGTCATGCAGTGCTGGCAACGTTACAATGTCTTTTGTTACTTTAAAATGTCCTCAGATAAGGCACTTAAGCATGACTCTGCTTGTAAGCGCATTCAAGTTTATGTTCTTTGCCCTTCTAAAAAGGGAAGAAAAACAACTGGGCAGAAAGAGACCGCAGAATTATGCATATCTGACTGGCCCAGGAGAGCACGACCGCCTGCCCGCTCAGGACTCGGGACGGGGACGAAAAGACGATGTGCGGCTCCTGAGCCGGCAGCTGAGACTTGGGGCAAGTCGGACGTGACACGAAGGTGTGAGTCTTTAATTCGCCCAAGCCGCTCATCTCTACTAACTCCAGTGACTGTCTCACAGTTGAGTCCAACGTTTCAGCTACTCACTAGTTAGTTCTCGTGTTATTCAGGAAAACGGCTGCAGGGCACGCACCTTTCTAGAGCGGCCCTCCGTTTTTCAAGAAATTCTGCAGAAGAGGAATCTTCCTTTCCAACTTTTACTTTTGTCATTCCTGGAATGGAATGTAGAAAGCAAAAATAACCAATAATCATCACGGAAAGAATAAACCTGTGAAAAAAGCCCACAGGAGGAAAGGCAATGAGGACAAACAGCGCCACTCCTGTGCCATGCGCAGGACGTAACAGAAGGTTCGCTACGTGACGGTCATTTGTCAGTTAGTCCTGAGGTGCTGAAGGTTCTGGATTCTGGGACTAGCAGAGTCTGTGTTTGCCATAAGGGGCCACGGGACTCTAGGCACAGATCAAACATTGACTAAGGATAATGGGAAGGTCCTTCCCCCCACCCTTGTACCCCAACCTCCATCCAACTTACATTTCAAGTTGGAAGGAACAGCAACAATTTACACCCCTTAGATACCAGCACAAATACACCCACACCCTCACCTATGGAAGCTAACACCAGAACCTTCTACTACACCCAAGGAAAGAGAACATGTCAAAACTTGCTATTTCTCTAGACCTCATGAGACTTATGGGTAAACACCGGGAATGCTTCTCTTCTAACCACAGACTCTACATTGTTATATGAAAGTTTTATGAAAAAAATACAGTAAGGATTCAATAAAAAAAAAGGAAACAGAAATGTTTACAATAAAACGTAATCAAGTATTTTTAAAAAGTTTCATATACTAAGTAGAAAGTATACTGCAGAAGAATGCAGAGAAAAACCCCAAGCAGAATTAAAGACCACAGGCTTACCTATCAGGCTCTTCTCAGGGGGAGGAGGGACAATGAAGCCGTTCTGAGAGTGTTTCTCTGAAAGCTTCTCATAAAGACCTAGAAAGTCACTAAATCTTCGTTTCACTGCAAACTGTTTACTTCTGAACATTGGTAAGCTTGTCTTAGGAACAGAAAAAAACAAGGAAATTTCAATCTAAATAAGGATGGAAGAGTATCTTGAAGGTCACCCAGCTGACATCAAAGGATGTCATTTCCCAGATCCCTGTCTTAGCCACCTGATAAATAACTTTCTCCAAGGTTGAGATTTTAAAACTTTTTTGAGTTATAGCCCCTCTGGCTGTCCAGAGTCTACGGAGCCCTTCTCAGAACAATGATTTTAAGATTTCATTTATTTCTTTTTAGAGAGGCGGGGAGGGAGGGAGAAGGAGAGGGAGAGAAACATCAATGTGCGAGACACACCGTACATCAATAGGTTGCCTCTCACATGCCCCCAACTGGGGACCTGGCCCGCAACCCAGGCTTGTGCCCTAATGGGGAAATCGAAATGGCAACCTTTCAGTTTGCAGGCTGGCACTCAATCCACTGAGCCACACCACACCAGCCAGGGCAGAACAATGATTTTAAATGCATAAAATACACAGGATTACAAAAGGCCACTAAATAAATTCAAACACACAGTTTCATTCCTAGGTTAAGAACCTTTGCCCTAAGGAAACATGTCGAAGTCTAGTACAAAGCTAGAATTCTACGGTCACCTTACAACCTGTTCATCCTGCACTGACTTACTAAGGGTATTAGCTGCTAGAATTAAAGCCAAGACGACTAAATAGTGCTTCTAAGGGGGAGGATCAGATGAAGTGTCTATACTATGGACACTTTAACCCCTAAGGTGTCACAGGATCTACAGCTTAGAGGAGATGGAGACACCCTGGCTGGTGTGGCTCAGTGGTTAAGCACTGGCCTGCCAGACAGGAGGTCACTGGTTCGATTCCTGGTCAGGGTACATGCCTGGGTTGCAGGCCTGTCCCCAGTTGGAGGCGGGCATCAGTATTTCTCTCACACATTGATATTTCTCTCCCTTCCTTCCCCTCTCTAAAAACAAATAAATAAAATCTTTGTAGGCAAAATGTAAGGAGGCAGGCCTTGCCAATGATTGGCAAGAAAAGGTGTCAGTGGGGACTTTTATACCCTGCTGATGGGAGCACAAATCGGTGCAAGGACTTTATTAAAAGTCTGAATTCCTTCTCTTCAACATTGGCCTGACCCAGGGGAGCTACTCCCGGCTATATGCCCCAGAGAAACTCTTCTGTGTGCACATAGGAGACACATGCAAGGATGTCCCTCATTCATAACCATAAAAACTGGAAACATGCCAAATAGCCACAACATGAAAACAGATAAATATGCTCTAAGCACACGAGGGACTAACTACGGCTGCGCACAACACGGCTTGCTCTGAGAAATAATGCTAGCAGAGAGAGCACTATTTTCAGCATGATAACATTTTTATGAAATTCAAGAACAAAGCAAAACGGTATATTGTTTAGAGATACATATAGGAAGGCTTTTTTTAATAAAGGAGAGACAACTCAGGAGAGCAGTCACCTCTAAGGTGTGAGGCGGGGGATGTGATGGGGAAACACGCAGGTGATTCAGTGGTACTCATCTTAAGAACGATAGTAAGTTCGGGGCTTCATTTTTTATGCTTCATAACCTGCATACAGCGTTGTGCAAGTTTTGTATGCATTACTGTTATATAAAAAAGGAAGACCAGACCTGAGGGGCAAAAGGTTAGGGAAAGTATTAAAAGCAGCGCTATAAAGGAAATCTCAGAGCTGACCATGTCTAAACAGGCAGCATGTGGACAATTCCACCACTGGGGCAATCCACCCGATGAGCTCTACGCCAGAGTCCCTCAGAGGGACAAGACTATGCCAGATACACTCGCTGCACATGTAGTAACACTTACAAAGTCTCACACTGAAGGGTTAGCTCTCTGGAGGAAAAGTGGAAAGGTTCAGATGAGACTACCAAGGGGATGCAGGCTTGCTCCATCTTGAGTAAACTTGAAGATGTTGGCAAAGAAACTAAAGAAATACCCAGAAATAATCTGAATGATGACCTTCTCGGTATAAGCACCCAGTCTAGTAAGGTAGTCATAAGCAGGGGCACCTGGACTCACCTGAGTTGTAACTTTGTAGGCTACATAGGCATTCATACCGTCCCCTGTGGGAGAACGAGAAAGCAGAGGATTATTCTGGAAGCCAAGGCAGTGCTGATCTTGTTAGTATTTAACCAGGAATCGTGAGCCACAGAAGCCCTGTGTAAGAGCGGATACTTGTTTCATCTCCAAGCTTTCTACACCATCCTAAGTTCAGTTCCTGCTTTGCCTCAGGGCGCCCATGCATTTCATGCCCCAGTTTGAGTTAGACAAGAGCCAGCCCCTGTTCAGAGCCAGGCTCCATTTGTGCGCTCCCGACAATCCATCGGTTGTTACCATGCCAATATTTGGGCTGGCTGCACACATCTGTCTAAAACCAAACAATTCTCTTGCTGTATAAAGCAGAAGGAGGAGAAGGAAGCATCTGATGTAAAAAGAAACAAGCAGTTCTACCCTAAGCTAGGTCGGGGCTTGGTTTGCTCTTTCACAAATGCTGCCAGGCCGCCCACTGGCGCCGGGGGACACGGGCCTCTCTCATCTCTCACGTCCACCCGGAGCGCAGGGCCTGGCCGGAAGAGACTTCGGCTGCCTGATGTCACATACATCTCCCTTTCCTGGAGTAGCTGTTTTCCTGAAACGGCCTTTGTTGAATAATTTGGGATTTAAGCAGCTGTTTTTCTCTGTATTAGTGTCCTGACTGGGCCACCCAGGGACATACAGGCACCTCTGACCCTGAGCCCTGAAAGGATACACACCAGGCTGCAGACAGATACAGCCCCGCTGCTGGGCCCTGGGGTCTGGGGCTGATTCTGTCCCTTTCCTCCCCACACCGAACCGGAAACCCAGGTCGACAATTACTAGGTGCTCAAGCTCCTGGACTGGTGGTGCGGTAAGGGCCCAGGGGAGAGGGTGCAGCGCGAGGTCAGCAGGGTCACAGACCCCACTCATCTCCGTGAGGTCACTGGGAAAGCACACGGAGACGCTGGCGATTGTACAGGAACAGGGGGTTTGCGCCCTCTACCTCTCCAGCCCCTACCAACAGTATGTATAAAATGGAAATTGTATACTAAGCTTTAGAAACTACTTTACACCGATTATTGCTGTTAGTTCTCTTCCAAACCATGCTTACTGAATTACCTATGACCATTAACAATGCCTAACACTGATAAAAGGAAAAAGATATCTAGATTTACTTTACAGAAAAAATATTCAAAATTTCATTCTCAGTTGAATGGTTGTTGTCAAATATTCAAAAGGTCAATCCCATAACCTCATGCCTTCAATTAGGGAAGAGTCTAAGTGCATATATACATAAAACACAGTAGCAAAGCAGGATCTTCAGACACTCTGTTTGCATATCAGCTCTCTCACTGAGGAAATGTGTGAGAAAAGGGGAATAATTTCATGTACACAGAAAGCTCAGAAGATATAGAAATGGGCAACTAATATAGCAGTTTTAAATTTACATTAATTTAAATCCTGGCTGGTGTAGCTCAGTGGATTGAGCTCTGGTCTGTGAACCAAAGGGTCACCAGTTCAATTCCCAGTCAGTGCACATGCCTGGGTTGCAGGCCAGGTCCCCAGTTGGGGGTATGGGAAAGGCAACCAATAGATGTTTCTCTCTCTCCTTCCCTTCCTCCCTCTCTCTAAAGAAATAAATAAATAAAATCTTTAAAAAATATAAATTTATATTAATTTCCTAAATAATTTCAGAAACTTGAAGACAGCATATGCAAATTACCAAGACTCTAAAAAGCTTGCTCTGGCAGAAGTAGGTTCTACTCCATTTAAATGCGTGTGGGAATGAGAAGCACATGTTGGATAACGGCCACACAAACAGAAGGTGTTCTTATTAAGATCAGGCCTTGAATATGAAAATGCTTTAAGCAGCTGCTTTCTTGGCTAAATCTAGATTCTTGACTAAGATTCTAGACTATGGTTAAGGGGATGAAGGCTTATCATGAGAGTGGTTTGTATTTAAATAAATCTGATCCAAGTGATGTTTAAATTACGGGTTGAATTGTGTCCCCTAAAAAAGATATGTTGAAAGTCCTAAACCTCAGTATCTCAGAATGTGGTCTTATTTGGAAATTGGTCTTAATATATTCCCACTGTTTTAATTCACCCCATTCATAGTATTTTGTTACAGAAGCTCTAGGAAACCGATACACTGCCTTCCTCTCCTGGTTCAGACATCATGACTTTTAAACACTACAGCAACTTTTTACTTATAATTTATCTTATTCTGGCTAGGATTTAAAGCAGCTAATAAGTAGCTTAAAATCAATGTGCTTATAGAATACTCATAAACATTAGACAGCCAAGGGAGTATTCCAAACATGTAATCCAAAGTTCTGGTCCAAAAGAATTAAAAAAAAAAAAAAAAGTACAGGGCCTGGCTGGTGTAGCTCCGTGGATTGAGCGCAGGCTGGGAGCCAGACCTTCCCGGTTCGATTCCCAGTCAGGGCACATGCCTGGGTTGCGGGCCAGGTCCTCCGTGAGGGCCATGTGAGAGGCAACCATACATTGCTGTTTCTCTCCCTCTCTGTCTCCTTCCCTTCTCCTCTCTCTAAAAATAAATAAATAAAATCTTTAAAAAAAAAAAAAAAATACAGGGAAAAAAAAAAAGTTCCAGAAGTTCCAGTCCGGGCTCTGGCAGGGACCACACTGTACCCGACAGGAAAGCTACACCTTACTATTGGTTCTCAGTTTCCTCTGTTGTAGGATGAGAGAACTGTACCAGATGCTCATAAATATCTTACCAGTGCAACACTCTAGGAAAAGAAAAACTCAACATTTTAAGAACAAACTATTTTGGCATAAAGTCTATCTAATTAGACTTTATAAATTCCTAGTCCAGAACAGACAAAAGGCTGGACATTACATTCTTCCTTTCAACCATACAAACACCACCTTCGTGTAGGAGGACAAGGCTCCGCACAGCATCTTCTGTCGGGGATGCACCTGAGCGAGGAAAGTGGAAACCTCTTGCTCTCTGCTCACTCACAGCCTTCCCAAGCATGGGGCATGGGAAGGCTATCCTAAAAATCTGAGTTCTGGCCAAAGCTCAGTATTATGCTTTTTGAAAATCTAATTTTATTTTGACCAAGATTCAACATGGTTCTTTTAGTCTTCACCTAAGAAAGAGCAATGCAGACCACCCTGCTTCATTAGTATATCAAGGGTATATGATAAATCATATTGATAAGAATTCCAAACCTCTTGAGAGAAAAATAAATTCAGTATCCCCAAATGATAGAACATGTGTTTTTCCAGTGTTTAAATGGAACTTATGATCTCAAAAGGGAGTAAAAAGGTCTCATCAACTCTGTGGGAGAAGGCAATGTTCGGATTTTAAAAAGGGGATTCTAATAGTATTTGATGTCTGATTTTTCTGCCTAAACCCAAGAAAATCCTAAATACAGTCCTGGCTCTGCTGTTTCTGGCCTTAGAAGCACAGAAAGGAGCACAGTTTTACAGCGAAGACCATGATGAAATACTTTACGATGGCTAGTTCAGCACCGGCGGTAACCATCTGGAAGTTAGCTAAGGATGCTTTCCACGGCATCCCCTCACATGACAAGGAGTCCCGCGTAACTCACCTATCTTCTCAGGGTCAGTTATGCCAACTGTCAAATCAAATTGGTCTTCCTGTTCTTCCTCCTCTAGCTTTTAAAGAGAAAACAATCATGAGAGGTGATATTAAAAAGATGACTAATTTTACCCTGTATTAATCTTATACCAATATAACATCAAGATATATTCTGCCCTGGCCGGTGGCTCAACTGATTGGAGCATCATCCCATACACCAAAGGGCTGCAGGTTCGATTCCCAGTCAGGGCACATACCGAGGTTGCGGGTTCGATCTCCTGTTTGGGGTGCATACAGGAGGCAACCAACTGATGTTTCCTTTTCATATTCATTCTCTCTCTCTCAAAAAACAATAAAGATATCCTTGGGTGAGGATTACAAAAAAAGATACACCCTACTATGTATCAGTGTCCAGTTGTCTATTCCCAATAATCCTAATGAACCAACTTCCACAACTTTAAGTTGGGGTCTATTCAAAAGCCTCTATTACATTTATTATCTTAAAACCTTATTTTGATCATAATGAATAATTACTAGATTTTGGAAAATCTGTCTCTGTCAGGCTAAGGAGGGAACGAAGAAAGAGACTATGCTCTTGAACATGAGAGCTTCAGACACTAAGTAACATTAGTGGCTACTGAAAGCCTGTGTTATCCTCTGGGAACCAGCTGCCCTGCCCAAGGAGGAGTACTTATTGGATTCTAGCTGTCAATTGACCATAAATGTCTTCCTCAAAAGTCACAAATATTCACTCAAGGTTCACGTTCAACCGAACTTCAGACTGGCAACACAGTCCTCAAAATCCAAAACACATGAGACCAATAGCACAGATTCTCACCTCCTCGTAGCTTTGCTGGGGCTTAGAATTTGTGGCTTCCTGCGGAGGAAGGGATATAAGTGTTTTGGCTGGCGCCTTCTTCTGATTATTCTGTGTGCTGTCCAGTGATAGCTCCACTGTGGCATCTGGAAGTAGTTAATATTTGTAACGAAGGTCAACAATGGGTCTTTTGTGGCTAACCTTCAGTTCTATAGGCCGTGACAAGAACATGGCAACCACTCAATACTCAGAGGTCCTCACACTAAGAGAATAAGAATCAAGAAATTTTTACACGGATAAAAGGGAAAAATGGTAAGGGAAGCTTAGTAGAGCAACATCTCTCACTTCTAACACAACTACTCGGCTACCCCCCCTACATAGAATTTAGGCAAGAACCAGCTATTGAGCAAAAAGACTTTACAGCCAAAAAAAGTGTGCCAATTTATTTTGTCTTAGAAGCATTCCTTTAAAACCTTATAAGAATCCTATTTACTCTTTTATAATTTGTTGTAAAAAAAGAACAAAGTTGATTATCTGCTTTACAAGCCGATATGATAGGAAAGTTAAGTACACTGACAGTAAAAACGACATCAAAGGATGAGCAAGGAAAACTGTAAACTAGCAAGAACGGGCCTAAGATACAAACATAGTGACACTTGGGAAAAGGCACGTTTGCCACACATGAGGACGGCACTGTTGTTGTAACAAGTTTAAGAACTGTTCGCAATTATAGTTTCAGATCATACTGCAAAGGTCGTTATGTTTAACACAACATAACATTGGTTCGAGGAGGATAAAAGACATGTGTTAATACCTAAAAATCTTTCTACCCTGACTGGGGTGGCTCAGTGGATTGAGCACAGGCTGCAAACCAAAGGGTTGCCAGTTTGATTCCCAGTCATCACACATGCCTAGGTTGTGGGCCAGGTCCCTAGTAGGGGGCAGCAACAGGCAACCACACACTGATGTTTATCTCCTTCCCTTCCCCTCTCTCTAACAATAAATAAATAAATCTTTTTTTTTTCTTTTAAAGATCTTCTACATGTTCATGTACATAAAACAGAACCACGAAGGTAACTCAGTCACACTAAGATTTCAGGTCTGCTTGTAAGGAAAGATCATAGGAATGTTAAAGTCCCAAAGGTACAGACACCTTCTTTCCAACCTGCCATAACTAAGATAGATTCATTTTTGCAATTCTCCTCCAGAACCTTTGTACAGAACAAAATTAATCACTCAGAATGAATAGTGTGCACTTTAAGTTTCAGAGATGAAAGGAAGTGGAAAATATTCTAAATCTTTATTGACCTCCTCGGAACTTCTTCCATTTCATGTCTTTTAAATTTCCTGGCTGAAATCTAGTATGAATCTTCCCAGAATCTTACCCTCCACCCTCACATCTCTCCCCTTCCTCACCCTTCGCTCTGTTAAGGATCCCATTCCCACGGCAGCTCAAGCCTCTACAAAGGTTCCCTATCTCCAGTTCTCCCCTCTTCGCCCAGGTAGAGTACCACAGTTCAAATCTCCTCCTGGGCACTTCCCTTTGCATTTCAGATTTAACATATCGAAAACCCAAACTCGCTTTCCCCTCAAAGCCCGTTTCTTCTTTAGAAATGTAGTTCTCAAAAAGTACCATTTTCTTCTCAATCCTTGAACTTGAACTTTTAACTCTGTCTTCAATCTTGATGTTTGGACACCCATTATATCTAATCACTAACACAAGAATTTGTTGATTTCTCTTTTGAAAAGTTTTACCTTTCCCTTCCTACTTCCATCACTTTATTTTCACTTTTTCATTTCAGTCTTGAACTAATTTGCAAATGCCCCCAGAAGTCTCTAGTCTTTTTCCACTGCAATCCATTTTATATAATTCCACTAAATCAGTCTTCCTAAAGCATTACATTGCCCATATCACTTTCCTAATTCAAAACTGCCAATGGCTCTTAATTGGCACTAGGATGGAAATTTAACTTAATTACTACTGACATCCAAAATCCTCCAACTAGGAGACTGACTTGGGGTGGTGAACACATAATACACAGATGATGTATTCGAGAACTGAACACCTGAAACCTACAAAATAATAACCAATGTCACCCCCGTAAATTCAATTACAAAATTAAAAAAAAAAATTGGAGAAAGTTAAACCAATAAATAAATAAATAAATAAATAGACAAATAAAATCCCCCCAAACTACACTTCCAGCTCCATCTTCCATGGCTTCTCTAAGAAACCCCCGCGCAGCTCAGCAGGTTTACTGACTGCTCCTCAGACGCACCTCTGACCTCCTCCCAACGGTCGGCGCTCTTTCCTCACCTTCCTACGTATGTTCTCCTTCCAGAGAACCTTCCAGGTCCCTGTAGGCCAGAATTGCTCCACGTGAGCACTACAAACATGTTGGGCTGGACAATTCTTTGTTGTGAGGGTTTGTCCTGTGTACTACAGGGTGTTCAGCAGCATTCACGGTCTCTACTGCCCAGATACCGGCAGCACTCTCAGGTGTGATGACCAAAAATTCTCCTACTATTGCCAAATAGCTCAGGGGATGGAGGGGAAAATTACCCCCTGTTGAGAACAGGGCAATCCCACTCAACAAGTAATTATTGGGCCCAAAATGTGAAGAGCATCAACATTAAGAAACCCCCAGCCCTGGCCGGGTACCTCAGTTGGTTAGAATGTTGTCCTGATGTGCCAAGGTTGCGGGTTCCATCCCCAGTCAGGGCACGTACAAGAATCAATCAATAAATGCAGAAGTAAGTGGAACAACAAATTGATGTGTCTCTCTCTCACCTTTCCTCTCTAAAAATCAGTAAGGAAATTAAAAAATTTTTTTTTTGAAAAAGAAAGCCCAAAGAAACACTCTATACTACTGTTTTACAAACTGCAGATTGTGGCTTATTTGGTGAATTGTGAAATCAGTTCAACAGGTTGAGAAACAACAAAAAACTTCAGACTATATTGAAAGTAGTAAGGGGAAGTCATGTAATAAAACTTGGCTCAGTTTCATACAAGTATGTATATACTTTGGATGATGACACAGAATATATTTCTTACTATGAGCCTTGGTCATAACAGTCTAAAGACACTGCTTTAGTCTAATCTGAGGCCTCTCTGAGCTCCCACGATTTGGCATTTCTGTCACTGCTCTGGCCACATGTGCAGTCCTGTGTAAAAGTCTGTCTAACTCATGCTCTGAAGTAACTGTACGTTTACGTCTTACTCCCTAAACCTGCAATAATCTCACTGGCAGGGACTGCGTATTTTATGTTTGGACTCCTCCACAATCCTATAGTTATGCTTCCAATACACAGACACGTACTTTTTGTGTGGGGGAGGGTGGCAGTGGGGGAGGGTACTTTAACTCAGTAATTTAGAGGACTCCTAGTACAAGTGTTGAGTCCATACTTGCCTGCAAAGAGGTCCTGTGGCTCTTGGTCTTGTTCCTCATGGATCCCATTTTCTGTGGAGCCGCTGTTGATGGGAAAAGAGGTGATTCTCTTTGGAGACTGGGGCTTACTCTAAAAACAAAGAGACACTATGAATAAGACAGTACTGTTAAAAACAAACCTAGAAAGTGACTTTTTTTGAGCAAAATATTTATTCTGAATCTTAAGGCAATATGCCTCCTGATGACATCACCGATTTCCCCGATTATGACCTTCTCACCACATCCCTTGATGACAGGGTGAAACTCACTCTATCGTCACTATCGTCATGCCTTCAAGTCTTTGGATCATTGGTCCTTTTTCTTTCCTTTTTTTAAAATTAAATTTATTGGAGTGACAATGGTTAATAAGATTATATAGGTTTCAAGTGTACAATTCTATCAAAGTGACTTTTAACACATCCCTTGGTGGCTCCTGCGGGTGCTCAGCAGAAGACAAGCGCACGGTCAGCCAGTTTAACAAGCAGCAAGTCAGCACAGCGACGGAAGTGCCGCCCAAGTAACCGCAGAGCTAAAGGAAACGTGGACGTTTCAGAGTTAATGTCTAACTCCGTAACCTTGCCGGACTGCCCTACCCCAAAGCACAGGATACTGATGCGGGTTTGTGTACAAAGAGATAATTTTCAAAAGAACCTGTCTAAACATATTTCTCCTTCTCAGTTGATGACCTTTATTTTTTTCAAACGCTGACGGGCACATTCTAGTGACCGGAACACCACACTGGAGTCCAGAATTTAAACTCAGATGTTTGCTCACTTTGTGGCCTTGGCTGAACGGTTCACTGAAGCCCAGTTGTGTGGGTATTACTGACCCTTTTGAGGGGCAAAAGAAGGTTTAACACTTTACATCTAATGCCATTTGTAAGCATAACCTATCTTCTCATTCTTCAACTTGCATAGACACAATTTTCAACCATATCCACGTCAGACTAGCAGCATAGAAGCTAGTCATGCTTAGCCTAGTGGGCACATAGCGAAAATACTGTCGGTCCATGGCCTTTATCAAAAGCCCAGTGATCAGCCACAAACAAGGGAGGAGAGAGACCCAGACCAGTCACCAGAAGGAACAAAGCTGGATTGTGCAGGACATGAACAGAAAGCTGGGAATCTGGCTTCAAAAGCCGTGGTGTGGTATTGCAGGGTTTTGAAGTCAGACCCCAAGGCCAAATCAGTTAAAGACTCGACTTTCAGAATCTTTTATGAAACGTTTCCTTAACAAGGCTGAGGGATTTTGTTCCTCAGAAACAGGCCTTCTCTGACCCGGCAGAAGAAAGTGAAGTAACAGATCTAGTGAGTACTGTGGATGTGCCATGCAAGCAGCTCCGCGCCAAGGCTGGGACTGCCCTTGCGGAAAGAAACTGTTACCAATACTTAGCTATATATTAGCAAGCAATGCTTCCACTGAAATTTTCCTGTGTTAATAAAATTTAATGAGCACTTAGCTGTACATGCTTAAATGTTTCAGCCATTGTTAAGAAACTTCCAGCTGCTCCCACAATCTTAAAAAGCAGAGACATAGACAACACATAATAGGGCCAAAGCAAAACCCACATTTCCCGTTTGCCTCACACCTTGCCAGCCACGTTCCTACACATACACTCCCTTCCTGTGAATATTACTGTGCTCTTGTACTGCACAGGGATCTAATAAAAAGCCATCTGATCTCTTTTTAATTCAGGTCCCACTGATCCCAGACATCTGCAGATGGAAATCTAGGAGAGATTAAAACCCAAGATACATCAAGGATACATGTATGCAAATATAATTTACTATTAGCTCACCAGAGAGACTGAAGCACCAGGAAAAGCACAAGTTAGAATTTAGCTATTTTAGGGAGCAACTAGAAGAACTCACTGCTGTGATAAGGAGATGAATAAAGCCAGCTTTCTATTTCTGATTTACCTTCTCAACTTGGAAGTTTCAAGAAAAAGAACATTTTCTAGAGCAATGCTAGAACAGCAGTGTGTCTATCTCTGGCTCTGGCTCTGGATCAGAGGAGACAGACCCAGATGGATGGAAAGGCAGTGACAGCTGGAGCACAATCACCTGTCTTTCTCCCTCCACCAGACCATCTTTAAGCCCAGACCACAGCTGCTTGGCTAGAGCAGTGGTGCTACCCACAAGAACAGAAAACCACTCCTTAGATATCCTCTGGGACGCCCAGTGCTGAGTTCTAAGAAAGCCAAAGAGACGTTAGACTGATTACTGTATTTACTACCCTAATCTTTCCTCTGTGATTCTTCTGTGTGCTAATCTTATATGTAAATAAAACTTTGTTTTCTGTTTTCATCCCATCTGAGGTTTTTTTTTCATGTCATTAAGAGTTCTACAAAACCCCCCACTCTTAGCGACTTAGCTCTCTATTGTATGGGTATACCACAACATAGGCATTTTCCTAATGATGGATGGACATTTAGACAGTTTCCAGGTTTCTTTTATCATGACAAGTAATGATGTGATGTCCATTCCTATGTAAGTCCACATCTGACTACTTACGTGGGATAGATTAAGTAGAATAACTGGACATAAAAATTTCAAAGGCTCTGCTAAGCTGCCTTCAGAAAGACCACCACCAGCTTGCATACCCCCTTCTTCCCCAGCAACACATAAAAGTGCTGCACCCACAGCAACATTAAGCATTTTCTCTTCTAATAAATATTTGCCAGGTTTCCACATATTTACCGGCCATCTAAAACACCCCTGTGCAAGTCCCATAAGACTGTCAGCTGATTTCCCAAAAGAAACTTTGCAGGCTAGAAGGGAGTGGCAAGAAATATTCAGTCATAAAAAGCAGGGACCTATAGCCAAGATTGCTCTACCCAGCAGAGATATTATTTAGAATCAGAGGGCAGACAGCTTCCCAGACAAGAAAAAAACTGAAGTAGTTCATCATTACTGAACAATTATTATATGAAATGTTAAAGGGACTTATTTAAGAAAAAGATCAAAACTATGAACAATAAAGTGGCAACAAGTACATACCGACAATGAATCTAAAAAACGAACTAAGCAAACAAGAACAGAGACGGAATCATGGATACAGAGAGCATTTCGATGGTTGCCAGAAAGGAGGGAGGAGGGCAAGAATGGGTGAAGACGTGAGGGGACTAAGAAGTACAAATAGGTAGTTACAGAATAGTCATGGGGATGTAAAGTACAGCATAGGAAATGGAGCAGCCAAAGAACCTACGCGCATGACCCGTGGACATGAACAATGGTGGGGGACTGCCTGAGGGAGTGGGGGGGGGGTGGGTGGGGGACAAAGGGTAAAAACATTGACAACTGTAATTGCATGATAATAAAATATAATTTAAAAATAATTATTGCTAATAAATAAATGAAAATGAATAAAACACTCTTGTGACTTGTCTTGATGTCCTTTGTCCATTTTTCTATGCAAAGTTAATTTTTATTAGTTAGCTGTACACTTTTCTTACACAAGTATGTTAACCCTCTCTCTGACATATTGTACAATATTCGTCCCATACTTTATCTCTGTTCATATTTAAAGTTTGTCAACATAAGAAACGTCCAAACCCATAGAAAATTTTTGTAAGAGTTTATCTGAACCAAAAATGACAACATAGGTGGGAGAGCAAGATCTCAAATGCTCCTGAGCATAATAGTTTGCAGTTTCTTTTTATGAATTTGGAATTAAGGAAGGAAGGTAAGGAGGGTTACATGCAGGTGGGAAAAAGCAAGGAGAAGATTGGCTTACAGAATAGTTAAGATTATGTGCTCTCCTGAGGGTGGTCACAACTTTTAGGGGTATTAAAAGATGAGTTAACCTAGATGCACAGGAACAACAGACTAGAGCTTGCTTAAAAACCTTTCACTAAAGAAGTTAAAGGCTGGGACATGACCGCCAACCATTACCTGCCCAGTTAGAAATGTATGACTTATGTGCTGGCTTGTGTGGCTCAGTGGATTGAGTGCTGGCCTGTGAACCAAAGGATTGCAGGTTCGATTCCCAGTCATGGCACCTGCCTGGGTTGAGGGCCAAGTCCCCAGTAGGGGGCCTGAGAGAGGCAACCACACATTGATGTTTCTCTTCCTGTCTTTCTCCTTCTCTCCCCCTTTAAAAATAAATTAAAAAAATAATAAATTTACAACTTATTACACTATTTTTTGGTCCACAACCTTACCCAATTTATTTTCAGTTGGCTGATTTGGATTGGCATTGGACAAACTAAGCTTACTTCTTTCAGATTGTTAAACAACAAAACTCCACCCAGTAAATTTAAAGATCTGGTTGATGTTATTGAATGATTCATGAATTGAGAGGAAGCATCCCATCTGGTAAACAGAGGTCCTTTGAGGAGTTGTGCAAAACGGAAGGTTTTAATGGTGGGAGAGTGGGGCAAGGAATCGCTGGTAAGAGAAAAGTGTTGTTTCAGGCCAGTAAGTAACACAGTCAGTAACACTGTGATAACTGTGTGCGGTGGTGGGTACTTGAAACACCGCGAGGACCACTTTGTAAAGTATACGATCGTCTAACTGCTATGATGTATATCCAAAAACTAATACAAAATTAATACTGAATCTAAACTGTAATTGAAAAATAAAATTAACCAAAAATAAAGTTTATATTTCTGGCAGAGGTGGAATTTGGAATTAAATCTTGGTTTGCGAGCATGGAGGCAGGCAAAGGACTCCATTTTGGGCCTGTTATTTCTTTTTTATGGGCTGGAGAGTATCAAGCAAACAGTTGTCTTTGAGGCATAATATTCTCAAATTTTATGTAAAATCAGATTCAAAAGAAGCTGAGCAGAACTTTCAGCGCTAAGAAATGGACCCCTATCGGTGGTATCCAACACTCACCTGGGACTGCTAACAGGAAACAAGTCTGCCAGCAGACTGCAGGTCTCTAACAGCCTGTGCGATGAAAAAGGTTCTACAAAAAGTGACCTCACAGGGTGATCTGATCCTAAATTCTTAACTGGGCAGTCATGGTGAGGAGTCACGCCCCAGGCATGTACCTTTTTTAGTAAAAGGTTTATCTTTTTATCTTTGCCTTAAGCAAGACCTATCCATTTTTCTAGTGCATCTAGATTAACACACCTTCGAAATAAGCATATAATCTTGTGTCCAACCCCTGCCTTGCTTTCTCCTGCATTCATGTAACCTTCCTTACACTCCTTCCTTAATTTCAAATGTATAAAAGAAGCCACAAAACTTATTCACTGGAGCATTTGAGATGTTGCTTCCAAGCAACTATTCAGCTTACATAAATTCTTATAAGCCTTACTTTATAATCCATATTTTATTTTTTTAAAAGATTTTATTTATTTTTAGACAGAGGAAGGGAGGGAGAAAGAGAGGGAGAGAAACATCAATGTTCATTTGCCTCGCATACACCCCAAACGGGGTACCTGGCCCACAACCCAGACAGGTGCCCCAGTTGGGAATCGAACTGGTGACCCTCTGGTTCTCAGGCTGGTGCTCAATCCACTGAACCACACCAGCAGGCATAATCCATATTTTAAAAACCTCTGATAAGTCATTAAGTCACAAAACTATACATGTATCTGAAGGGGACTAAATATCAAGCAACAGAAAAAATTATAGTGTAAGGAAAACAGTATGCTTGTGATGTACTCAACAAAGCCAAAGCCCAGCCCTGCCTGCTTTCCTCTGCCTTCCCCATCTTTTATTTTTTTAAATAAAGGAAGCTTTCTTTCAGTTAGTGATAGGATCCTAGGCTAGGATATCCAACACTTGCTGACTCTCTCTGACTGTTAATTCTAGTGGGTGGTTCTGCTGATAAGCTGTTTAAAAGTTCAAGTGCTTCTGTTTATAATTTTAAGGGCATGCAGACAGCCCAACCCTAATTCTCAGAAAGGCACTAGAAAGACTGGCCAGCAAGAGAGCACTTGTGTTAAGAGCAAACAGGTAACCCTCCCCAACTACCAGCCTCAAACCATGAGGACTAGGCTATTAACGCAATTTTCTTAGCTCAGGGAGGGGCAGGCCTGGATTGCTGTCCCTCAGAGCAGACAAAGCCATTCAGTATTAAAAGTCCTGTGATTCTGGGTAACTTCCCTTTAGGATATCCAGGAACCACTTGTGATTCTTCCTCCTGTTGCTCCACTTTTTGCTTCATATAGAACCCTTGCATTACGTTCAAGGGACCTCAAAAGGGCAGTGCTGTTAAAACTCAACTGCAGCCCTGGATGGTGTGGCTCAGTGGACTGCGCGTCGGCCTACTATGGACCAGGTCCCCAGTGGGGGGGCGTGCAAGAGGCAACCGGTCGATGTTTCACATGTGGATGTTTCCCTCCCTTATTCTCCCTCCCTCCCCTCTCTCTAAAAATAAATAAATAAAATCTTAAAAAATAAAAAAAAACCCTCAACTTCATATACAGGTCAAATCCAAATGAAAAGGTAAGGTAACACTGCTTCTGGAGAACTAGAGTACTCATTGGCTCACAGAAAACTACTGTAATTTAGTAAGGTAAGACAGAGCTGTGAAGTTCTGCCATTATACTAACGTAACAAGGCAAGGACAATGAGGAATAAGTCAATCCCAGAAGCTATACCCAGATGATAACAGGGCAGTCACGGAGTCTTTTAAAAATTACCCTGGAAGACTGTGGCATGAAATACTGCTGCTTCTGCCACCTTCAAGGGAGAAATGAGAAAAGTGGGACAGTGTATTAGGTTTCTATTGCTGCTGCAACAAATTATCACAAATTTAACAGCTTAAAAAATGCAAATTTATTTCTCATAATTCTGTGGAAGTCAATATAGGTTTCACTGGGCTAAAATCAAGGCGTCATCAGGACTGCGTTCCTTTGCGGAGGTTCTACAGGAGACTCCACTTCCTTGACGGGTCTAGCTTCTAGGACGCGCCCATGTTCCTTGGTTCATGGCTTACTGCCTCTATCTTCAAAGCCAACAATGTAGCATCTCTGTCACTCCCCTCCTCCATCAAAGGTAATCAATCATCTTGTGTAGTCACTCTCTGAGTCTTCCATTTAAAAAAAAATTTTTATTTTGTATACTCACCCAAGGACATGGCCACTGATTCTAGAGAGAAAGAAAGGGAGGTGGAGCGAGAGGGAGAGAAACATTGACCTGTTGCCTCTTGCACACACCCAGACTGGGACCGAATCGGCAACCTAAGTATGTGCCCTGACTGGGAATTGAATCTAAGACCCTCTGGTTCACAGAGTGATGCTCCAACCAACCAAGCCACACTGGCCAGGGCTCCGACTCTTCCATTTCTAAAGAATCCTCATGACTACACTGGACCCAGGCAATCCAAGATAATTTCCCTACTTTAAGGGCAGTTGATTAGCAACCTTAATCCCTCTTTGCTTTGTAAACTAACACATTCACAGGTTCCAGGCTTAGGACACGGGTATCTTTGTGGGGAGGGAACAATGATTTTGCTCATTACAGGCAGTAACTCCTCTCTCACACCATGTTGCAAAAATGGCACACATGCACCGCACTAAAAGCCTCTGTGTCGGGACACTGACTGTCCACTGGATTTGGGCACAGCCGCATCTTACTCTACAAATTGGGCATTTGATTAACCCAAATGATTCCACAGCATCGCCCCCCTTATACCTTAAGGAGTTACAGTAGGGGTTCTTATCCTGGGATCCGTGAGCTGCAGAATTCTGGAGGGGGTCTATAAACTTAGATGGGAACAAAACTGTAACTTCATTTTCACTAACCTCTAACTGAAATTCAGCATTTTCTTCAGTTATAAAAATAGGCAGTAAGTCATAGCAGTAATAGCAGCACCTGAGACTTTAATAGAAACTAGACATTTTATATGATATTATAGTTGTTATAAACCTCAAAATGTCATTTATGCTCATTTCTACTTAAACATTATGGTAGTTATTAGGCCTATCCCTAGATCTCATTATTTAAAGCATCAAAAAAGCACGTTACTAATACAAAATTATTTTAATATTTTGATAATTGCATTTCAGTGTCATTGGTTTCCTTTGTAATCTTATATATTATACATTTAAAGACATTATTTTGAGAATAGGTCCACAGGTTCCCCAGGACTGCTAATGGGTCCGTGACAAAAAAGGAGAATCTCTGAGGCCGAGGAACTAATGAAAATAGTAAAGGGGGAGCTGGAAGGGTGAGGAAAGTGACCCTGAAGCTGACCCCTGAGCTAGGCAGGGAAAACCATGAGCAAGCCCATCAGAGCCCTCAAAGTGAAAGGGCATACACACCACGATCTACCAAAATTTAGCTACTGACATTCTACTGAATTCTCTGATGTAATCTTCCCTGAACTCTTGGGGTCTCAAACTACTATAACTTAGCAGGGCCCAGAAGACTGCAGAAGGATCAGAGCACTAAGGGGTACATTAACTGTTAAACTGGAAAAGCAAACCCAGTTCGAATCTGATCTGCAAGCAGAATGAGGCCCCAGCTGTCCATTTGACTAAGCAAAGGATAGGACAAAAAGTTGAGCAACAGGCTTTTCCGGGAGCTGAGATACTTCATGGCTACTTGCTCTATTAAGTATCCACTACTTGTGATTTACTTATGCCAACAGTTACTCAAGAGTGCTGAGAAGCTCTGAGGACCAAGGGAGAGAAAGTATTCTTTTTCCTCTCTCCCCTCCCAGCCAAAGAAATCACAAATGGTCAAGTCATCAGGGATACCTTAACACCTGAGAAAGCAAAGGAACAGCAACTCCCTACAGAAACCAGAGAAGTCTAACTGTCTCTCCCAAGCTTCAAACTTGAATTTTAAATAATTTTTAAGTTGAGCTCTTATTAGTGTTTTTAAAGTCTTTTCTTGGATTGCTTCTTCCAAAAGGGTTTTATAACTATGTTTATTAGCTTTTCCTCCATTATTTTGAAAGCCAGGTTAACTGTTAGTACAATTCTATGACCAAATCAATGTGCCCTTGCCTAGGTATGGTTCAATTGGTTGGGGCATCATCCTGTACACCAAAAGGTCGTGGGTTCAATTCCAGGCCAGGGCACATGCCCAGGTTGTTGGTTCAGTCCCTGGTCAGGGGGCGTAAGGGTATCCTCTGGTGAGGATAAAAGAGAAAAAGAAATCGGCAAATCTATGTACTTCAGGAAAACCTAAATGTATTAGGAGTAAAACTTGTCTAAAATTTGAGCTGAGCATTAAAATAAACCTTTGGCTATAACACCAGTTGCTGACTTTTTCAAGAACATTTATATCAGATCTGTGTGAAAAATGTGGAATTTTAACTTACGATCTTTTGACCAGATCTGACAACCGCTAATAATGTTGGGTCAAAAAACAAGTGTTTGAGACAATCTGCCTACAGAAAATATCACACCGCAGAGGGGCACATACCCAGGACCATTTACTAACGTAAGTTGTAAATGACTACACCATTAACTAAAGAACTGAAGCAGTAACCCTTTGTTTAAAAATACTATTATATAGATTAATTTTCAGCTGGTTAAGAACAGAGAAGGGATGGTATCAAGAAACCCACTGAGTATTGTAGTATACCTTTGGGAACAGCCATCATTTTGCAGAACTCAATTCTCTAATTAAGATATTAACCAGCTAAACGATTAATCTCCTCAGGGTTTTTAATAAAGATACCAAATTCTGTCCAGATATAAAGAAGTTATTCTAGAAGCACTCAAACAGGAAATAAATGGGTCTTAAAAAAGAGCTGAGATGGGATTATAAAACGGTGCAACTGCTACGGGAAATGGCATGGAGGTTCCTCAAAAAGTTAAAACAGACCTACCATATGATCTCGCAACCCCCCTTCTGGGCGCCAATGTCAAAGAAGCGGAAAGCAGGGTTCTGAGGAGCTACCTGCGCGTTCACCTTCACAGCAGCACTATTCACAACAGCCCAGCGGCAGAAGCAACCCAAATGCTCACTGAAAACGAGTGGATAAACAGAATGTGGTATACGTTCATTTATGATGGAACACTAACCAGCCTTAAAAAGGAAGGAAATTCTGATGCATGCCACAACATGGGTGAACCTTGAGGACATTAGGCTAAGTGAAATAAACCAGTTACAAAAAAATAAATACTGCATGATTCCACTTACATGAGGTTATCTAATGTAGTCAAATTCATGGAAACCGAAGGTAAAATGGTGGTTACCAGGCGCTGAAGGGAGAGGGGAAAGGGGAGTTATTATTTAATGGGTATAGTTTCAGAAACGCAAGATGAAAAAGTTTTGGAGATGTGTTTCAAAAAATGTGAATATATTTAACACTACTGAACCATAAAACTGAAAATGATTATGATGATAAATTGTGTGTTTTTCACCACAATTAAAAAAATAAGCCGATTTATTGCCCCTCAGGATACCCATTATATTGATCACAGATGTAGGGCTGGACTCTAAAAATACCATGTCCCTTCCTGTCTAAATGTTAAACACCAGTCGGAATATGTAAATGATTCTTTTATTTATTTATTTTCACTCACCCAAGCACATTTTTCATTGCTTTTAGAGAGAGAGGAAGGGGATGGGGGCGGGGGAGACAGAGAAAGACAGAGACATTAATTGGTTGCCTCTTGTACACACCCCCACGAGAGGTCAATCCTGCAACCGAGGTACCTGTCCCAAGCAGGGATCGAACCTGCAACATTGTAGTTTACGCTGCGCCACTCCAGCTGAGCCACACTGGCCAGGGGGTTAATAGTTCTTCATTAACCAAAGACTAACTATGCATATGACTTTTCACATCCCCAGCTACTACTTCTTCATCTTATTTCTTTTTTCTGGCTATTTCGCTAATTACTGGGGTTTCAATTCAAGAATAAGGGTAGTGGGAAAATGTTCAAATTAGTCTAATATATCACCAAAAGAAGTTATCAAAATCGGAAATAAGGATATCTTTATGTTTTCTTCCCCGCTCTCAGCATGAGAATGGCCTCCACAGTTCTCCCTTTATTTAGGAATGTATTTATGTTTTTATTTTTTGGTTTTGAGAGTATGTTTATTAAAGCTGAGGACAGTGACACGAGAAAGGGCTTAGGATAAAAGCAACAGGAGAGCCTAGGCGGGGCTGCGTTGGTTCTCTAGAGACATTATAGGAAAGAAGTGAGCCGAGGCGGGGCTGCTGTTGGCTTACTAAAAAGAGGAAAGGGGACCTTGGAGATAGGTTCAGGGGGTTAGTGCTGGACGAGCAGCCACTGCCATTGCTCCCCTGGCTCCAAATCTCAGGGGGGAAACTTATGGTCCAGGAGATGCGAGCCTGAGAGGGAAGAGAGGAGTGGGCCTGCTCCCAGGAGGGAGAGAGCTCTGCCTGTATTCAGAGGGCAAATCTGACTGTGGTCCTGGCATACTGCTAGAACAGATGGCTAGATAAGAAGTCCTGGGATGACAAATAAAGAACTTGCTTCCCTTCTATCATTTAGGTTTAGCAATATGCAAATAAGACCAGTGATGTAAAACGAGGTGTAAAAGTATGTAAATGGCTTTTACAGTTTAACATAATAATTTTAAGAATTGGGAGAGTTAAAAGAATGGCTCCAATTTAATCTACAGTTTTATTAAGGAAAAATTAGTCCTCCCAGAACTAGGAAAAGTTTAACTAAAAATATACATATTCATACCAAAGATTCAGGTAATATATTTATAGGCTTTTTTATTTATAGGCCCACAAGGTAAGAGGGGGAAAGTCTTAAGTATTCTTAAGAATCAGACCTTCCACAAGCTGGTTTGCAGTCTTAAAGCAATGACTTCAGATTTATTTTAGTAATTCTTTTAACTCCAGTTTCTCCTTGTGAATTCTGAGATGCATTATTATTACAGGCTGCCCTTTCGATTATAAATCAAACCATACTTTCATTACTGAAATAACAAAGCCTCTTGGGCTATAAAAGAGAGCAGATGGGATGATTAACAGCAGCAGCTGTTACATCAATATTCAGAAAATTATACATGTACCATAAAAGAGTTTTAAATTTTCTGTGCCCCAGCTTCCCAATTCTTTAAGGCTCCTCTCTGCCTCCAGCACACAACAAACGGTATGAAGAGAAGTTAAATCAGGAAGATGTCTACGGTGATGACTTCTAGCTAATCAAATCAATTTCACTGGTTTGATTTTGACAAAACGTATTAACCATTTTGGAATTAAGTAATTTAACTTTGTAATTCATGACTAGATTTTGTGGATTTTTGAGTAAATAATTTCAGGTTACAAAACGCTCAACTGTCTTAAGTGTTTTACAGGTATACATTCTAATTCCATCCTCATAAAAATCACTGGAGGTAGATACTATTATTATTCACATTTTGTAGGTGTGAGGAAACTGTACAAAGTGATTAAGTGCCTTGCCCAAGGGTAAGCTAGGAAATAACAGAGCCTGGACTTAATCTCACTTCGAAGCCCATGCTCCTAACACTGTCGCTCCTTAAGATCCAGAAGCAATGCAATCCCCTAGTTCTCACACTGGCTCACAACTAAAGCATGTATTAAATATAATTTGTATTTAATGGCTATTTAACAAGAAATTCACAGATGGGGGTCTTGGCTTCCTGAAGATTAACAGCAGGGCAGGCAGCTCAAAAAAATGGCTTACAAATGGCATTTTAGTTTCCTTGACAACTCAGTTTTCCTGAATCAAAATATAAAAAATAATTATGCTTTATGTGGCACAACAAGATCATTCTAATCCTCTCCTTCTCCCGTTAGCTGGAAATTAGGCAAAGCATTTTTTACTGTCTTATAAGAGAGAAGTACTGATGCATCTGTAAAATAATACGGTTAGATCAATCAAATCATAGCCTCTTGAACTTTTTAAGGTAACACTACAAAATAACTCCCATCCTCCCAGGGTCCTTTTTTTGAAAATAAATCATCATTTGTCAACCTTGGCCAGGTAGCTCAGTTGGTTAAACTGTTGTTCCATACGCCAACATTGTGGGTTCAATCCCTGGTCAGGGTACATACAAGAAACAACCAATGAATGCATAAGATAAGTGGAACAGTAAATCAATGTTTCTCTCCCTCCCTTCCTCTCTCTCTCTAAAAATTAATAAAAATAAGAATTTAAAAAGCAAAACCCATCCTTTGTTTCTGCGACCAATCATTCTCAGCGCCAGAGTTTCTATTCTGAGATAGCTATCTAATATCTAACAACCCAGCAGTTACCAACAGGAGCTGTTCTCCATGGGGTATGGGAGAATTACTAAAGGAACAGACTAAAGACTTGTTTTCAATGGGATACAGAAAGACTAAATTAGCAGCAAGAGTTATTTCTCAGGATAACAGGGACTACACTAAACAGTTTGAGCTGTTATGTTAGTATCAGCAAATGCTGTTTGAGCTGGGATTTATGGACTCAATTCCTGAATACAGGACATGGAAAATTTTAATAATTGTCATAGAAGATATTTCCAAGAAACAATCTTTTTTTGAAGTAGAGGAGGAACAAACTTTCCTCCACCCTCAAGGTTCTTCTGGCTGGTCAAGTAATCAAATATACACAACACATATTAACAAGAGAAAATAGCAAAATGTAATATGTATGGGAATCCCGCATCCACGAGTCAGAGATGCCCACAAGCAAGTAAGGTTAGAGACAGAAAAGGAACATGGGTATGTGAGACATCCTGAGCTACAGAGGAGGTGAGGTGCCTTGGGGACTTCAAAGGGTTACTGCAGGATGATTAGAGCAGATGCCTAGTAAAAAGTTGTCCTGTCTTATAGGTCAAAAGAGGTAATCTGTTATGGGCGAGGCCTCTAAATTCACGTTTTTCTAGGTAGGGGCAGAAGTTCCTCTTGGGCCAGAGGCTAAAGTTGCCTTTAGCTCAAAATAATCAGCACACCACAGATCTTGGGGTGACTTGTCCTGAACCCCTATACTGACAAATGAGACAAGCCCCCAACTGTTTCAGGCACATATGCATAAAGAATTTAAAGGTGTTTTATTATTTAGTCATTCATGCACTGAGTAGCTACTATGAAGAGAAGCATTACCCAAGATAGAAAGATACATAAATGCACAGATCTAATGCTGAAGAAGTTTTCAACCTGGAAAGAACTGTATGAGTCAGTATTCTTACAAAACAGCCTCTCTCTCTCCACTGGTTCTAGAACTGAGAACTGATTTCCACATTCCATGTACAAAGATTAGTTTTTCCCCAAACCGAACTCTTATTAGAAACCTGGATATTACTATGGGCAACACCCTTTTCTCCTCACGAGATGAGCTCCCGTGAAGATACTTACGCACTTTAGCACATCCCTTTAAAACGGACAAAGCCTGTGTTCTTTGTAGTGATTTATCTGGCAGGGCGTTTTTTTTCAACAGACTCTGGCAGGATTTTCCCAGAGATCGGGAGTCAACCTAACGCTTAATAAACTGATATCGAGAAAAGCCATTGGTAATCACAGGTTAAGTGTTGAGCTAACGAATAGATTCGTGGTCAGGTCACTATCCTGGGCCACTCTGGATAACATTATTCGTCCCCAGAGCAGTAAGGCGAGTGAAAGACTGTACCCCATGCGCTAATCTTGACCTATGAAATGAGCCCTGCAAGAAACAACCAGCAAAACAGCTCCGTGAGTCGGTGGGGTCACCACAAGGCGAGGCCTAACGCCGGCCTCGGCGACTTTTTGCAGTCAGGGACTCGGCGGAGAAGCCGCCACAGCCCTCACTCCTGACACTGTCCGCCCCGGGGACCGGGAAGCCAGGCCCTACGTCTCCGCGTTCATCCAGCAACCCCAAACCACGATTACTGGCACCAACGCAAGGTCTCGCCTGGCCCACTCTGCCCGGCCTCCCCGACCCTCGCTGAGACTTTCTTCCCTTTTGGGGCACCAGCCCGCCCCCTGACCACCCCAATAGAAGAGAACTCACGGCCGCCGCGGCGCCGGTGAAAATATCCTCCCCCTCAGTGTCGCTGTCCCCAGCCTCGGGTTCTGAACCCCCGGCCGCCCCCTCGGACTCCGGCTCCAGGCCGGGGAAAGGCGGAGGGAGTCTCTCCGAAGCGCTACATCCACCACCACCCGACGCCATCTTCCTACACCCGCGGCGGAAGCCGCAACAACAACTTTATAGAGAGAAAACGCCGCGAGCAAATCGTTCCAGCGGAGCGAGGAGTGGGATGACCGGGACCAACCCCGCGGCTCGCGCAGAGGCGGGGCTTAGGCCCTGGGGGTGGGGGCGGGGCTGGCCCGAGGCCCCTGCCTAGCAAATCTGAGCCCTGAATCTTGATTCCAAGATCTTAATCAAGAGGTCAAAGGGGCAGAAAAGGAGGGGCCAAGGGTTGCTCAGGTTGCCAGGGCACTGTGTGCTCTGCATAGTGTCTAACGCTTCTTAAGATGTCATTTGAGTATAGGAGTCTGAAAACCTCTGCATACCACCTACCCATGCCAACCACAAAATCTTTATAGGGCTTCAATAAATATTTTTGATTGAGGTCTCTGAACAGATTGCAGTAAAGTGTCGCCGTTACTTCTTTGAACATTAGTTAATTCACTCAAGAAATCCATGTTGAGCATCTACTACTGTGTGCCTGGCACCCTGCTATGCATCTGAGATATAGAAATAAAGAAGCTCCTGGCCCTCTAAGCGCTTGAGGGAGACAGGCATGTAAACTAACATTTTCAGTGCTATAATTTGCTGTGCCAGCACAGTAAAAGAGATTATCGACTCTATTTGTTAAAGTCAGGAGGCCTCACAGAGGAAGTGAAACCTCAGTGTCCTAAATTTGGTTACAAGGATCATCTCAATCGCTGTGAGGTAAGTGAAGTGAAACAGAAGGCGGGGTAATTATTAAGCCCTGCAGAAAAATTTCCTGGGACCTAAACTATTCACAGGTTGGTTGGTGAGCCTAAAGTCTAAGTCAGATAGATAAAATAAATAGGATAGTTTATCGTGAGATAATTCTGAAAGATAATCCTGACTTTCTTCTCAGTAGAGGTTAGAAAAAACTTGGCATCGCCTTTGACAAAGGCTGTTTGTTTCTAACTGCAAATTCCTCAACAGGCGTTGGCTCCCTCACAGATGTTAGTTGCTTGAAGGCAGGGGCCCTGTCCTATCCTTGGTGCCTATAGATCAAGTCAGGCAAATTAAATACCCAGTAAATGCGATTTGATTGGAGGGGTGAATGGATAAAATTACCATCATCAATCGTGTTACTGGGATTCATCACAGCCACGAACACCAGGGCACTTACGGCATTCTTTTTAGGATGGTGATCTCCAATGTCACTATTGGATGCAGTGGACACAGGGAAAGCTCTCCTTCTAAATTGTTTTTGAAGGCGATTGGCAGAAATATTCAGCCTGTAGTGGGGAGTTGTGCTGGCCTAAATCCCTATGAGACGAGAAAACCAGAAAGCCCTCCCTTCTCCCAGCCACGTCTAACCATCCTTTACTGGGCTCCCAGGACATCCCATTTTACGGCAACGAAAACTCACTTCCGGCCTAAGGAAGTAAAAACTTTGGGTGGCAGCTTCTCCCTCGGAGAAATAACATAAGTCTCCGTGCACAAGCTCCTCAAGGATGAGAAATCAAGGTCTGTTTTTCCCTACCTCTTCAGGATTCATCTTTAGTTTATAGAGGCCGCTGAGTGAGGCAATCGGTTTTAAGTAATAGACCGTTACATCCCACCCACCTCCCTTCCCCCCGGGAGACTACACGTCCCAGAATACAGCTGTCTTCCGAAGAAAACGTCCCATACGACCCACTATGCAACGCGCCTCACGCGCCGCGAGCAATTTTTTTTACTCCAGTCCTGTCGAAACCGAGCAAAGCATGCTGGGGTTTGTGGTCCTTGCGGCGCCCTTCCCTAGGTTCTCCGCGCTACTCCGTCTAGATCCGCCTGTTCTCTGCTCCCCCGAACCTTTAGCCTTGTCTTGGCCCCTTTGAAGACCAGGAAGTTGATAAATCGCGGGGCCAGCTGCTGTAAGACGGTGGCTCGGGTGGGACAGTCGCCAGGGATGGCGGAGCGCGAGGATGGAGCGGGTGTCTGGGCTGCTCTCCTGGACGCTGAGCAGACTCCTGTGGCTCTCCGGCCTCTTTGAGCGGGGAACTGCCCGGCAGCCCCGGATCATGGAAGAGAAAGCGCTAGAGGTTTATGGTAATTAATTTTACTTAGGGTAGTATTTGGCGTTATACGCGGAGGCCGGGGGTAACGAAGACCTCACTTGAGGGCTGGGAGTGGCAACTCTGGTTTTTGCTGAATCTCGTCGGGAGCGTGGGAAGCATTTTCTTTGGGGTCTTATGTCACGCAGCAATGTGGGTCTTGGTTGGACCGGGGCTTTTCCTAAAACGGGGGCGAGTCAAGTCTGGAAGTTTTTTTTTTTTTTTTTTTTCCTTTTTTTTTTAAGTCTGGAAGTTTTAAACGCTTCGTTTTCCTTGTCTGCCCCACGTCCGAGTGGCGGAGCTGGTGTCTAGGATGCTTGGTTAGGAAGCAAAGCTGACCTGGTTGCACTACTTGAGCCTCTTTTTTTTCTATCCCTGGATACGCACTCCTCCTGTCACCGTTGAGGGCACTGCTGTGTGACTGTCGAGTCGGGGACTGGCCCAAGGTCACAGCCACTTTCTTCTGCTGCAAAGGCAATAGGCAGGGGTCCCCGAGAGACGAGGATAAGGTAGATTCCTCATAGCTGGACCTCGAACTTACGGTTCCTTAACACAGCCAAGGCTGGAGTGAAAAAAAAAAAAGAAAAAGAACACACGCACCACCACATGCTCTTTTTAACCTCTGGGGCCATCTTCATTGTACAGATGAGGAAACAAAGAATGGTTACACTCTAGCTGGATGTCACACTGCCAGTGAGGAAAAAACTGAAGTCCACGTCTCTTGATTCCAAACTTAGTGCATTTTCTATCTCTTCACAGTTACCTTATGACTCTCCTTTTAGGATTGCTTTTTATAGGATTTTATTTATTTTTTAGAGAGAAGGGAAGGGAGGGAGAAAGAGAGGGACAGAAACATCAGTGTGCAAGAGAGAGGTTGATTGGTTGCCTCTAGCACATCCTCAGTGGGGGACCTGGCCCGCAACCCAGGCTGGTGCCCCTACGGGGAATGGAACTCCAGACCTTTCCGTTTTCAGGCTGGCGCTCAGCTCCCTGGGCCATACCAGAGAGTATTGTATTTGAAAACTGAAAAGGTGGATCTAACATTTAGAGGTATCTGCTGACTGAGAAAGACAGACATAACCTTAAGAGTAGAAATGTAATGCAGGTAAGGATTACAGGCCAGGAGAAGGAAGCCAGGGATGGAAAAGACCTTTGGAGCTGATCTGGTTTACCTCTCTCTTGCCAGAGGGAGAACTTAATCAACCCCAGCCAGATGATCAATATGAGTGGAATGACCTCCACAAAGTAGATGGACATCTTGTCCTGTAGGGCCTCTATTTACAGCTTCTAGTGGCAGCAAGCCCCCCCCCCCCACCCCCACCGCCCCCCGTACAACTTTGGGAGAGAGAGAGATGATGTTGTCTTCAAACTTATATTGAGGTGGACAAGTACTTACAAATACTAATTTTTAATTGTATGCAGTAGAAGGCTGTAGACCTGAGAGATACAGAAATTTAGAGGAAGGGTCGATACTAAATCCCTGGAGGGGATCTGTAAAGACTTTAAGGAGGAGGAGTCACTTGAGTTGGGCCTTGAAGAATTAGTAGCATCTGGACATAGGTTAGAGTGCATACTAAATAGCAAACTAGAGCAAAAATATGGAGGTGAGACGATAGCATGTTTAGGGAGTGGCAGCAGATAGGATAGGGATTGCAGTTAAAAGTGGTATGGTCACTTTTAGGCTTAACTTTTTTATTTTATTTTTATTTAATTTTTTTTAGGTTTTATTTATTTAGTTTTAGAGAGAGGGGAAGGAAGGGAGAAAGAGAGGGAGAGAAACAGCAATGTATGGTTGCCTCTCACACAGCCCTCACTGGGGACCTGGCCTGCAACCCAGGCATGTGCCCCAACTGGGAATCGAACCGGGACCCTTTGGTTCCCAGCCCGTGCTCAATCCACTGAACTACACCAGCCAGGGCAGGTTTAACATTTTTAAAACTAAAAAATTGTTTTAGATAGTAGGTTGGAATTGGATACTAAAGGTTTACATATAAATAAAGATTTTACTATCAGCGCAGAACTGTAGAAGAGTTTTCCTTTACCCTTGTCATTGTATGAGCTTTTTCTAAACCCACAGTCTTTTCTCTGCCCTTCCCTGCCAAAGCTCTAGAACTACATTTTTAGTTCCCACTCACTTCCCATTCTGCAAGCCGGCTTCTGCCTTCACCTCTCGACTGAAACTGCTTTCTCACAGGTGACCTCCTGGGTGACAAAGACCTGTTTTAACTCTTGTCAACCTGAATTTTTCTGCAGCATTGGATGTTGTTAATCACCCCTGTCTTCCCTTCTTTGCTTGTTTTTCTTCCTCCTTCTGATGCCTAAATTAGGTGCTTTTCACAGATCTATCTTTGGGTCTCTTAAAGTCTCAATACCCAGGCCATATGACAAATCAGTTAAATCAATATCTGGGAGTAGGTCTCAGAAATTAGTTTTTGTTTATTTATTATTTTTTTAGTTACATTATATTGTTTATGCTATTGCAGCTGTCCCAGTTTCTCCCCCTTCGCTGCCCTCTACCCTGCCCCCACTCCCCCAGGCCGTGCTCACACCGTTATCCATGTGCATGGGTCATGCATATATGTCCTTTGGCCACTCTATTCCCTATGCTGTACTTTACATCCCCATGACTATTCTGTAACTACCTATTTGTACTTAATCCCTTCACCTTTTTTGCTCATTTCCTGCCCCCCCACCCCCTGCCATCTGGCAACCATCAAAACGTTCTCTGTATCTGTGATTCTGTTCCTGTTCTGCTTGTTTATTTGTTTTTTAGATTCGTTGTTGATCAATATGTGTTTACTGCCATTTTATTGTTCATATTTTTGATCTTCTTAAAAAGGCTCTTTAACATTTCATATAATAATGGTTTGGTGATGATGAACTTCTTTAGCTTTTTCTTGTCTGGGAAGCTCTTGTCTGTCCTTTGATTCCAAATGATAGCTTTGCTGGGTAGAGTAATCTTTGTTGTAGGTCCTTGCTTTTCATCACTTTGAATATTTCTTGCCATTCCCTTCTAGCCTGCAAAGTTTCTTTTGGGAAATCAGCTGACAGTCTTATGGGAATTCCTGTTAGAGAAACTAACTGCTTTTCTCTTGCTGCTTTTAAGATCATTTACCTTTAGCATAATTAGAATAGCTTTGGTATTCTAATTATGATGTGTTTTGGTGTGGGTGTCTTTGGGTTTATCTTGGTTGGGACTCTGCACTTCCTGGACTTATATGGCTGTTTCCTTCACCAAGTTAGGGAAATTTTCTGTCATTATTTTTTCAAATAGGTTTCCAATTTCTTTCTCTCCTCTTTCTGGCACCCGCGTGATGTGAATGTTGGTGTGCTTGAAGTTGTCCCAGAGGCTCCTTACACTACCCTTATTTTTTTTGGATTCTTTTTTTCTTCTTGCTGTTCTGATTAGATATTTTTGCTTCCTTATATTCCAAATTGCTGATTTGATTTTTGGTTTCATCCACTCTACTGTTGTTTCCCGGTAAATTGTTAATTTCAGTTAGTGTAGCTTTCATATCTGCCTGGGTCTTTTTTATGCCGGTGAGGTCCTCACTCAGTTCCTTGAGCATCCTTTTAACCAGTGTTTTGAACTCTGCATCTAGTAGATTGTTTATCTCCATTTTGTTTATTTCTTTTTGTGGAGTTTTGACCTGTTCTTTCATTTGGGCCATGTTTCTTTGTCTCCTCATTTTGGCGTCCTCCATGTATTTGTTTCTCTGTATTAGATAGAACTCCTACATCTCCAGGTTTGGTAGAGTGGCCTGATGGAGTAGGTGTAGGGTCCAGTGGCATGGCCTCCCCTTTTACCCAAGCTGGGTAGTCAAAGTGCACCCACTGAGTGGGCTGTGTACACCCTTTTGTGGTAGTTGAGACTTGATTGCTGTTGGCACATCCAAGGTCAGCCACTGCCTGTGTTCTCTCCAGGGTCACACAGCACAAGCTACAAAGCGATCTAAAGCGATCAGATGGCTGCTATGTGTGCTGTGCTTGGAGGTGCCCAAGCAGGCCAAGGACTGCTGCTTCTGGTACTGGGCCTGGGGCAACTTAGTGAAAGGTAAAGGGCTCACTGAAGACAGATGCTGCTTGTTGAGAGAAGTTAGGAAAATATGAAGCATGGGCCAAAACAAGCCATTCACATGGAAATGCCAATGACAACAACTTGGGTGGGACAGGGCCTCAGGGAATCCTCACTGTGGGGAAAACAGAGTGAGTCAGGTTGATGGAATCTCAGGTATGGCCCTGCAGGCTCTGTGGCTCTCTGGGGGAGGGCTCAGAAAAGGAACAGTGGCCTCTGCCAGCACTTCTGTCTGGGAGAAAGCTGCCCCCCCAGCTCTCATCCTAATGCTGGACACTTCAGTTTCTCCCTGCATGTCTCTGATGCCTTTCAATCTGCTGCCCCCACGCTGGAGCTCAGAGGGAGTGAGTTTGAGTAAGTCTGTACGTGGGCCCTTTAAGAGGAACTGCCTGAGACTCCAGCAGTTTCTGTCTTCAACAGCCTCAATCCTCACTGGTTTTCACAGCCAGGAGTTAGGGGAACTTATCTTCTTGGTCCTGGAACTCTGGGCTGGGGGACCTGGTATGGGGCTGGGACCCTTTACTCCTGAGGTCTCTCCCCCAATTTTTATCTGCCACACATGGGTGTGGGACCAGCCTGTTCCGTGTCTCCACCCCCCCACCAGTCTTGATGTGGTTTCTTCTTTAATTCTGTAGCAGTAGGACTTACGTTCAGCTCTGTTTCTGATGGTTCTGAATTATGGTTGTTCTGTAGTTTAGTTGTAATTTTGATGTGGTCGTGTGAGGAGGCAAGCGGTGTTTACCTATGTTGCCATTTTGACCAGAAGTCCCTCTTTTTGTTTTTTTAAGGTTTCCTGGTGACTCCATTGTTCAGCCAAGGTCGAAAACTACTGTTCTCCTGAGTCTTCCTTGTGAATCTCATAGGTTCAACAACAGCTCTAGCCTTGGTTCTCTCTTAATCTTATGTCATGGTTCATTGTTCGCGGGAATATACCATTGGTATGTTCCTTAAGCAAATCATTATGTATAAAATTAAAATCATTTGCCATAGCCCCCACTCAAATTTGTTCCTGTGGTCTGTTATTTTAATTCTATCAGTGTGCTCCCAGACACTTACGCTTAAAATCTGAGTCATGTTCCTTTTTTCCCTTTCCTTCTCTTGTACACTTAAATAGTTGTCAAATTCTGTTGATCTTGCCTCAGAAACTACTTCTTCCTGTCTCTCTCTGTTACCATCATTAGGTGCCTGTTTTGGGCCCAGCTTTTTCAGCTGGTCTCCCTGGCTCTGCTCTTTAGTTCTGTGTCTGTCGGCTGGTGGGGGAGTTACCAGTTGACAGTGTGATGGTGGCCATGTCACTCCCTTGTTCAAAACCTCTTGAGGACATTCTGTGCCTTTGGTGGTTTGGCCCGAACTCTTACATTGTCTTCATTTATGCTGGGTTCCAAGTAAACTAAATTTCTGGTTCTTTACTTTCTTTCACCTTAAATGTTGAGTCTTAAAATGTTACCCGTTCTTAAAGGCCTGATTCAGATTCCACTTTCATAAGTCCCGATATTACATTCTCCTAAGCTAAAAGTTAGTTCTTCCTCATGAGCTTCTAGGACACTCCCTATTCTTACATTTTCTCTGCAACGTTGAATCCAAGACACTGGATATCATCTAATAATAATCCAAGAAAACAGTTTTCTCAAAAGGAAACTGGTAGTGAAAATTCCTGTCAGAAATCTAGTGAGTTTTTCTAGTCTTTGCATAATTATAAAGAAGAACGTGCGTTTTGATGAGGACTGGCAAAATCGTCATATTTAGAATATTCGTGTTTTTACCATGCCTGTTTTGATTCTTCAGATTTGATTCGAACTATCCGGGACCCAGAGAAGCCCAACACTCTGGAGGAACTGGAGGTGGTAACGGAGAGCTGTGTGGAGGTTCAGGAGATAAATGACGAGGACTATCTGGTTATTATCAGGTTCACGCCAACAGTACCTCATTGCTCTTTGGCGACTCTTATTGGTAAGGTTTTATGTACAAATATATGTTTAATTCTAAATTATTCTAGCTGATACTGACCCAAAATAGCAGTTAGCATCATGTATCACCACTTTATGGTGTACAGAATATTTTCATGTACACTCAGCTCATATCTGTGGGTTCTGCAATGGCGCATTCACCTAACCAGGGATCAGAAACATTTGGGAAAGAAAAAGTGACATTGTTCTGAGATGTACTACGTAGCTAGGCCTAAGATCTTTGCATCAGTACTCAATATGTACAGACGTTTTTTCTTGTCGTTATTCCCTAAACAATACAGTATAACAACTATCTGCATAGCATTTACGTTGTATTAGGTATTATAAGTAATCTAGAGATGATTTAAAGTAAACAGGAGGGTGTGCATAGGTTATATGCAAACACCAGGGTATTTGATATAAAGGACGTGCGCATCTGCAGATTTTGGTGTACTGGAGGGGCCCTGGAGCCAGCCTCCTGTGGACACTGAGGGGCAACTGTGTCCATCTTCTACAGTCCTCACAATTAGCCTTTGGGAGAGTTAATGTTGTATTATCTTCATTTTATAGATGAAGAGTCAGAGGTTCAGAGAGTTTAAACTCAGGATCATATAGCTAAGAAGTGGTGGAGCTGAGACTCAAACCCAGACCGCCTGACTCCAAGTGTGTTTCTCCTCTACGTGCTCCTTCTCTTAGGTGTACGTGCGTCCAGCTAGTGGAGAGTGGGTGTGGGCCATCTCTTCTCAGTTTGGAGCTTGAAATGGATGCTCTCAGACTAGCACCACTGCCATCACTGTCTTCTCATTTTAAGGAGAAGCGTCTGGGTAGTTTGGGCAGACATCCTGGTGAGAGGGTACTTTTTGAAGTGGTTTTCTACTGGAGAAACTGCGTTTCCAATATTTTAGATTAATTAGCAGTAAGATATACAATAGATGTGTATAGGTGTCTACGTGTTATATATGTTTTAAAGAAGACAAGAGAATTTAATTTCAAACCAAATCTGTTCATCAGTAGCAGATTGATTAAATAATCAGTGATGGTGTGTATATTAACACTGGAATACTATGCAGCAATAAAAGAATGGACGTACTCTCTGTGTGCTTACATGGGAACATCTGTTTAATATACTATTAAGAAGTAAAGGCAGTTATAATGTTGCTACACTTGTGTAAAAAAGGCAAAAATGTGCCTTCGTAGTTGATTGTGTATACATAAAGAATGCCTAAGAAAACGCATAGCTGTGGTTGGGGACGGGTAGCAGTGACAGTGGGAACTGGTCAGATGGAGGACAAGTTGGGAGGGAGACTTTAACCTCTATCTTTTTATACCAGGTGGGGCAAAAGTAGGTTTACAGTGGTGAGTATGCAAAACACAGAGTTTATTCTTGCATTATTATTTATTAATTATTGTATTATTTTCCATATGAACAACTGTAAACCTACTTTTGCTCCTCCCTACATTTTTAAGTTTTTGAACCTTGGGGATATATTGCTTATTTAAAAACAGACAAGTTTATAAAAAGGATTGAACAGGTAAATATTTTATTATTGCTACCACTATTGTTGTGATTTCTATGTTTTTCTTCTCACTTGTTGACCTGGGATTCCTGTATTAGTGGCTTCCAGCCTATGGGCTACCTCTTGTCTTGAAGGACCATTAAAACATAGATACTATTGTGGTTATTAAAATTCCAATAGTAGAAAAAGCATTGTTGAACTCATACTTATTTTTTGTCATTAGACAAATTCTGAATCAACAGATATTGAAAGTACTGCTACTGTCCTGATACGAAGGAGGTATCTTAAAATATTTTGAGCCTGGCTGGTGTGGCTCAGTGGATTGAGTGCCGGCCTACAAACTGAAAGGTGACTGGATCGATTCCCAGTCGGGACACATGTCTGGGTTGCGGGCCAGGTCCCTAGTTGGGGGCATGCAAGAGGCAACCAATCGACGTATCTCACACGTTGATGTTTCTCTCCCTCTCTTTGTCCCTCCCTTCCCCTCTCTCTAAAAGTAAATAAATAAAGTCTTTTAAAAAATTTAAATATTTTGATTTATAAGAATACTTAAATAGATGGTTCGTTACTCTAAGAGCCTATTGCAAATTGATTTTCCAACATAACATTTATTTTGTGTTTTTTCAATTTTAAAAGTAACATGTTTGGCAGTAATTTTGAGACTACAAAAGCATAAAGAGAAAATAAAAATCAGTTGTCATAAAAGACTGTGTACTGTAGGCTAAAATTTCAGGTCCATTAGGCCTGCCATTTTGTGACTTTGGGCAAGTTACTTAATCTTTTTCTCTCTCTTTTTTAAAGATTTTATTTAGAGAGAGGAGAAGGAAAGGAGAAAGAGAGGGAGAGAAACACCAGTGGGGACCTGGTCCACAACCCAGACATAGGCCCTGACCAGGAATCGAACCGGCAACCCTTTTGTTCACAGGCTGGCCCTCAATCCGCTGAGCCACACCAGCCAGGGCAAAGATTGTATTTATTTTCAGAGAGAGGGGAGGGGAGGGAGAAAGGAAGGGAGAGAAACATCAACTGGTTGCTGCTCCCATGCCCCAGCCAGGAACCTGGCCTGCATGTGCCCTGACTGGGAATCAAACTGGTGAGAAGTGCTCAATCTACTGAGTGACACTGGTCAGGGCTATAGGCTATACTGTATCTATATTAAAGTTGCTAACGTGGTGTAAGGCTCAAAGGAGACCTGCCATGGACTGAGCCAAAGCTGTTTTCAGCTATTGTATTATATGGAGATGCCTGGACACAGCTGCATGCTTTTCAAGAACCAATAAAAAGGAATAATTGGGGCTTTTTTTTTTCCTTCACAGGACTGTGCTTAAGAGTAAAACTTCAGCGGTGTTTACCATTTAAACATAAGGTAAGGAAAATGTTTTTTGTTGTTTTATAACAGTTTTGTTGAGATTTAATAGAAATTATATAATTCACCTATTCAAAGTGTTCAAAGTATATTCACTATTAATTTTGTTTTCTTTTTTAAAAAATATATTTTATTAATTATGCTATTACAGTTGTACGTTTTTTCCCCCCTTCAGTTCCCTCCACCCTGCATACCCCCTCCCATCCACATTCCTCCTTTAGTTCATGTCCGTGGGTCATACATCTAAGTTCTTTGGCTTCTACATTTCCTATAGTATTCTTATCCTCTCCCTGTCTGTTTTATACCTACCATTTATACTACTTATTCTCTGTACCTTTTCCCCCTCTCTCCCCCACCCACTCCCCTGTTGATAACCCTCCATGTGATCTCCATTTCTGTGGTTCTGTTCCTGTTCTAGTTGTTCGCTTAGTTTGCTTTTGTTTTTGTTTTAGGTGTGGTTGTTAATAACCATGAGTTTGCTATCATTTTACTGTTCATGTTTTTTATCTTCTTTTTCTTACATAAATTCCTTTAACATTTCATTTAATAAGGGCTTGGTGGTGATGAACTCCTTTAACTTGACCTTATCAGGAAAGCACTTTACCTGCCCTTCCATTCTAAATGATAGCTTTGTTGGACAGAGTAATCTTGGATGTAGGTCCTTGCTTTTCATGACTTTGAATACTTCTTTCCAACCCCTTCTTGCCTGTAAGGTCTCTTTTGAGAAATCAGCTGACGGTCTTATGGGAACTCCTTTGTAGGTAACTGTCTCCTTTTCTCTTGCTGCTTCTAAGAGTCTCTCCTTATTTTTTTTTTTTAAGATTTTATTTATTTTTAGAGAGAGGGGGAGGGAGGGAGAAAGAAAGGGAGAGAAACAGCAATGTATGGTTGCCTCTCACATGGCCCTCACTGGGGACCCGGCCTGCAACCCAGGCATGTGCCCTGACTGGGAATCAAACCAGGACCCTTTGGTTCCCAGCCCGTGCTCAATCCACTGAGCTACACCAGCCAGGGCATTATTTTTGAGCTTGGGTAATGTAATTATGATGTGCCTCTTTGGGTCCAACTTCTTTGGGACACTCTGAGCTTCCTGGACTTCCTGGAAGTGTATTTCCTTTGCCAGATTGGGGAAGTTCTTCTTCATTATTTGTTCAAATAAGTTTTCAATCCCTTGGTCTTCCTCTTCTTCTTCTGGTACCCCTATAATTTGGATGTTGGAACGTTTAAAGATGTCTTGGAGGTTCCTAAGCCTCTCCTCATTTTTTTGAATTCTTGTTTCTTCATTCTTTTCTGGTTGAATGTTTTTTTCTTCCTTCTGGTCCACACCATTGATTTGAGTCCCAGTTTCCTTCCCATCCCTATTGGTTTCCTACACATTTCCCCTCATTTCATTTAGCGTATCCTTCATTTTTTCATCTAATTTGTGAACAAATTCAACCAATTCTGTGAGCATCCTGATTACCAGTGTTTTGAACTGTGCATATGATAGGTTGGCTATCTCTTCGTGGCTTAGTTGTATTTTTTCTGGAGCTTTGATCTGTTCTTTCATTTGGGCCATTTTTTTTGTCTTGACTTGCCTGTGCTAGTAAGGGGCGGAGCCATAGGTGTTCACCAGGGTGGGGTAACCCAGGTTGCTGCGTTGTGTCGCTGTATGTGGGGAAGGGGACTGAGAGGGAACAGTGGCGCTAGCTCCGCTCTCTGCTGGCTTTCAGTCACTTCCCCCACTACCCACGAGCCAAATGGGCCCTTCTGGTGCTGATTCCCAGGTGGGTGGGTTTGTGTACATTCTAAGACCCTGTGGGTCACTCCAACAGACTCTCCTGTGAGACTGCAAGTTCCTCCTGCTGCCACCTCAACCTGCACAGATGTTTTCAATCAGTGGTGTGAGGCTTTATTTTCCCACACTGGAGCCCTGGGTTGCGGGGGTCTGTCTCGCTTCTCTGTTGTTCCTCCCAGTTTATCTGCATGGGAATCTTGGACTGCCAGGTCTGCCAGCTGCAGCCCTGCCCGCCCCAGTCCTCCAGCTGCCGCCTTGTTGCGAGTCCTCTCTGCCTAGCTGCCGGCTCCACCCCGCTTACCAGTCTGGATGAACGTGTCTTCTTTAACTCCTTGCTTGTCGGACTTCCATACAGTTCAATTTTCTGTCAGTTCTGGTTGTTTTTTGTTTTTTAAATTGTTGTTGTCCTTTTTTTGTTTGTGCAAGGAGGCACAGTATGTCTATCTACGCCTCCATCTTGGCCGGAAGTCCTAATTTTGTTTTCTTTTACATTATATTTTATTCATTATACTATTACAGTTCTGATTTTTCTCCCTTTGACCCCCTCCACCCAGCACCCCCTACTCCCTCGGCAATCCCCGCACCATTGTTCATGTCCGTGGGTCCCATATAGGTTCTTTGGCTACTCCATATCCTATACTGTATTTTACATCCATGTGCTATTCTTTAACTACTGAGTTGTAATTCTTAATCCCTCACCTCTTCACCCATTCACTCACACCCCCACCCATCTGGCAACCATCCAAATGCTCTCGGTATCCATGATTCTGTCTCTGTTTTTCTTGTTGGCTTAGTTTGTTTTTTAGATTCACTTGTTGATAGACATATATTTATTGCCATTTTATTGTTGATAGTTTTTATCTTCTTATTTTTCTTAAATAAGTCCTTTTATCATTTCATATAATAATTGTTTGGTGATGATGAACTCCTTTAGTTTTTTCTTGTCTGGGAAGTTCTTTATCTTCCCTTGGATTCTAAATGATAGCTTTGCTGGGTGGAGCAATCTTGGCTGTAGGTCCAACCTCTTTTTCCTGACTTTGAATATTTCTTGCCAGTCTCTCCTAGCCTGCACAATTTCTTTGGAGAAATCAGCTGACAGCCTTATGGAGCTCCCCTGGTGGTAACTAACTGCTTTCTCTTGTTGCTTTCATCTTTAACCTTTGGCATTTTAATTATGATGTGTCTTTGTTACCAGACAGCAAGTAGAGTCCTGCTGCCTGCCACCACCCTCTGGGCAAAATTCTGGAGAAAAAGGTTTAGTATGAAGGAAAGGAATCTTTATTCAAAAGCAACACGATTTTGGAATAGCTTTCCACATACATTAGTCACTTACAGCTTTAATCACTTAAACCTATCAATTAAGGCTAACTCTTTAACTCTTTAATTAACAGCTTTAATCTGTTCTATCATTCCCCTGTTATTTTGTAATTATCTTCTATAAGATTTTTTTTATTCTTCTTGTTCTGTTTGGTTGTGTTTTGCTTTTTTACAAACAAAGCAACATAAGATACAAAAGCTACACAATTTTGGAAGATTGGCAGTCTTCTGCCGCAGAGCTCATTCCCCCTAGAACAGCCAAAGAAGAATAACCCTGCCACCCTCTGCCAGGCCAGCCGGATCCTAGGCTGCGGCCCGAGTTTCTTCTCCCATCCAAAATCCCTCCAGTATCCCGTCCTTTAGGAAACGCAGGCAGCTGCAGCGTGATCATCCAGGCATCCTTGAGGAAGAAGAGCTCAAGAGCCCATCTCTGCCCTCTATTTATTTTAAATCTTCAGCCCCTAATTCCATTCCCTCTGGAGGCATTCAGCTTCTCAGCCAATCCCATCCTAGACTGTTTACCATTGCCTCAGGCTACCTCCTCCTACGGCCCCTCCCTACTCCTCCCCAGAGATCTGATCAGATCTCTGTTTCATCTTGGCATGCATCCACCTTGTTTGGGACTCTGTGCTTCCTGAACATGCATGTCTATTTCCTTCACCAAATTAGGAAAGTTTTCTTTCATTATTATCTCAAATATAGATTTCCAATTTCTTACTCTTTCTCTTCTCCTTCTGTACCCCTATCTTGTGAATACTATCCTCATTTTTTTTTATTCTTCTTGTTCTGTTTGGTTGTGTTTTGCTTATGTTCCAAATCATTGATTCATTTATCGGCTTCCCACTCTACTGTTGTTTCCTTGTAAGTTCTTTATTTCAATGAGTGCAGCTTCTGATGGAGTGTAGACTGGATCTTTTTTATGCTGCTGAGGTCCTCACTAAGTTCCTTCAGCATCCTTGTAACCAGAGTTTTGAACTCTGCATCTGACAGATTGCTTATCTCTATTTTGTTTAGTTCTTTTTCTGGAGTTTTTATCTGTTCTTTCAATTAGGCCATATTTCTTTGTTTCCTCATTTTTCCTGTGTTTGTTTCTGTGTATTAGGTAGAGCTGCTATGACTCCCTGTTTTGGTAGTGTGGCCTAATGTAGTAGGTGTCCTGTAGTGTCCAGTGGCACAGCTTCCCCTATCACTCACTCTGGGTACTTGAGGTGCGCCCTCCATGTAGGATGAACACACCCTTCTATTGTAGTCAAGCCTTGGTTGCTGTTGGCAGGTCAATGGGAGGGATTTACCCAGGCCAGTCAGCAGCAAGGATTGGCTGTGACCACTGACCATCAAACTTTGCCCTCTGTAGAGGATCAGCTGTGCAGGGGTAGGGTCGTGGTGCTCCGATGTGATTTGTAGCTGTCCATTGGGTGTGCAGGCTCTGAGGTTTCCCAGGTGGTGCGGGCCAAGGTCAGCCCCCATCTGTGTTTTGCCCAGGCCACCCTGCCTGAACTATAAAGCAATCTGAGATGACTGCTACTTGTGCTGGGCTTGGAGATTCCCAGGTGAAGCCAAGCTGTGAATCCTGGCTGGCTGCTGCTAATGACAGGCCTGGGGCCACTTAGCGAACGGTACGGGGGCTCTCAGGGCTCACTGAGGCCAGCTGTTGCTTGTTTGAGAGGACTTAGGGAGTTGTGAAACATGAGCCAAGACCTGCCATTCATAAGGATAAGTTATGGTTAACAGTTTGGGTGGCCTCATAAGTTGGGTAGATGTAGTCTCAGGGGATCTCTGGGGCAGGGCCAACAGTTTTAGCCAAGTTGATGGAGTCTCAGATATGGCACCACCTTGCTGTCTCTGTGGGGGGAGGGCTAAGAAAAGGGAGAATGGCCTCTACCTGCCTTTCTATCTGGTAGAAAACTGTCCTACAGTTCTTGCCTTGAAGCCAGACACTTTGGTTCCTCCCTGTATGCCACTGTTGCCTTTCAAGCTGCTACCCTGGTGCTCGAGCTCAGAGGGAGTGAGTCTGAATAAGTCCATGTGTGGGTTCTATCAGGGGAACTGCCTGGGACTCCACAGTTTCTTTCACTGACTCAATCCCCACTGGTTTTTGTAGCCAGAAGTTGTGGGGACTTAAATTCATGGCACTGGAATCCTGGGCCGGGGGTCCTAGCGTGGGGCCAGGACTCCTCGCTCCCAAGATCTCTCTCTCAAATTGTTATCCACCACATGTGGGTGTGAGACCATCCCATTCCATGTCTCCACCCCTCCTGCCAGTCTGGATGGATGTGGTTTCTTTAATTTCATAATTGTTAGACTTCTATTCAACTTGATTTCTGACAGTTCTGAGTGATGGTTGTTCTATAATTTAATTTTGATGTGGTTGTGCACCATTTTCACCCGTGCCACCAGCTTGACTGGACGCCTAGCTTAAATTCTACCTTAATGATTTTTGACAGTGGTCCCAGCCTGGCACATCCTCTCACTGCTGCTGCCGCTACTGCCTGGTGCTGGAGTCCAGGCCCTGGCAGGGCCGTGGCTCCCACTGCTACTGGTTTTGGAACATTTTCATCCTCCCAATAAGAAATCCTGTTATTGAACAGTCACTCCCCACTTCTCCAAACCCTCCTCCATCCCTCAGCAACCACTGATCTACTTTTTGTCTCTATAGATTTGCCTAGTCTGAGTCTTTCATTTTAATGGAGTCATATAATCTGTGGCTTAAGGCCGGCTTCTTTCTCATAGAATAATATTTTCACAATTTATCCATGTTGTAAAATGTATCAGTATTTCATTCCTTTTTATGGCCTTATACTGTTCCATTGTGTGGATGTACCATATTTTATTTATCCGTTTGTCAGTTGATGATCATTTTGGGTAGTTTCCACCCGTGTTTAGCCTTTTGAGGAACTGCCAGACTGTTCCCCGCAGCTGTTCCACGATTTTGCATTTCCCAGCATTGTACGAGAGTTCTGACTCCCCACACCCTCGCCAGCGCTTCTCTTTTTCATTACTGCTATCCTACTGCTTTAAAGGGATAGCTCGTTGAGGTGTTGATTTGCATATCTCTAATGGCTAATAATGTTGAGCATTTTTTCATGTGCAAAAAATTTAAAACCAAGTAAGATCCACTTACAAAGGGTTACAAGAAACCTCTCAAGTTTAGAATCTTTTACGCTTACAAGGTACCAAACCAGTTGCTTGGTTACCCTGAAGTATAGTTCATAGAGAAATAGCAGGGTAAATGCTTGACTCTTCTTTACATACCATTTTTCAGAAAAATGAGTCACGCATAATTGTAAACCAAAGGAAATGAGTATGGAGATTTCCTGTCTATTACTCTGTTATTTCGTTGTCTAGAATAAAAGTTAGCATTATGCAACTAGGGAAATTTATATGATGTTTTGTCTTTGAAAAGACTGGACTAAGGTGCGCCCCCTCTGATGGCTGGACCTAGCCTGCTGCCTGGACTGGTGCTCTGGGGCCCAGGGCCAGCTCGCGGTGTGGGGGCCCCAGAGCTACCTCCTTTCACCCCAGGGGCCCCAGTGATCGGGCATGTCACCAGGGAGCTGGCTGTCCATGGCTGGCTTGCAGGTGGGACTTCTATGGGCTCCCTATTTGGCACAACTACTCTACTTTGACCTGGCATGCTACTAACCAGGATGGACCCGTTCCGAAAATGCCTGCTTGTGCCCTAGCCCCAACCCCCAGTGCCCGCCCAACTATAGAGGTGTAAGAGGAGGAAGATGCAGATAAAGTTCTACCTCAGCGAATTCAGGACCTTGTCCCAGAGTCTTAGGTGTACATGAACCTCTTGGCTTTTGAATGGGAGCTGGACCAGACCATTGCTCACAAGCAGATGGAGATCCAGGGAGTCATCAAAAAGCCTCTCACACAAAAAATGAAAGGTATGGATCTATATTTCCAATAAGTTCAGTCCCAGCAAGGCAGAAGGGCACTGTGCCGAAACTGCAGGGACACCTGGGGGAACCTCAGCAAAGAACAAGGTGGTTTCCTGGAAATTCCAAGTGGAGGGAAACTCCTGGATGATCTCTGCGAACAGAAGAGGAAGTTCTTGTCATTCTTAAAGAGCCTTGTCATTGAGCTAGACAAGGAACTGTATGAGCCCGACAGTCACCTGGTGGAGTGGTGTCGGATCCCAGGAGATGGATGGCTTCCAGGTGAAATGGCCTGGAGGCCTCAACATCAAGTGCACCCTCCTGCTCATGCCGAATCATCAGCCTCCCCAGGACAAGTTGGACCCCGGACTGGCGGGGCTGCTGGGAGTGCGCACACAGACGAGGGCCACCATCGTGCAGGCCCTGTGGCTTTACGTCACATGCAGTCAGCTGAGGGACAGGCTCGTGCACGAGTACATCAGCTGCAGCCGTTACTTCTGTCAGATCTTCAGTTGTGGTCGTCTCTGTTTCTCTGAAATTTGCATGAAGCTGGCTGGGTTGCTGCCACATCCAGACCCCATTGTCATCAACCATGTCATTAGCATGGGCCCTGACAACCAGAAGAAGACAGCCTGTTATGACATTAATGTGGAGGTGGACGACCTCCTTAAGGCCCAGATGAGCTATTTTCTGGCCTTTGCCACCAATCAGTAGGAGGTTGCCTCTGTTGATGTCAAGATGCACAAGACCATTGAGTTCATCAACCAGCTGAAGACCCAGAGGGATTTCACGGTCAGCTTTAGCACCAACCCCCAGGGCTTCATCCAGGAATAGCTCTGTCCCCAGCTCTGAGACCTCAATGTCATCACTGATGTGACTGGGAATCCCGAGGAGGAGAGATAAGCTGCTTTTTACCACCAGCCCTGGGCCCAGGAAGCAGTGGGAGGGTTGTCTTTGCCAAAGTGCAGCAGCGAAGGCAGGAACTGGGACAGATGCTGTGAATTCACCCAACTTGACTGCTCAGGGATCCCTTCCTTTTCCTCCAGCCCTGGAACCATCCCATCCTCGGCCTGGAAGGGACCACCATCTGAGGCTGCAGACACATAGGATCAGGAAGGGAGTGTAGGGTATTTCCTGTCATCCTCTGCTTCTCAGCTTTAGTTTCATAAATGTACTGATAGAATTCCTTGTTTCTTGGTCCCCAGAGTCTTGTTACTTTATGTATTGGTTTTAATTGAGTTCACAACTGATGCCTCTGCCCCCTGCAGGCAGGCCCAAGTAGGACTCCTGGAGGCCTTGCTTTGACATTGTAATGGAGATGTTTCAGAATGAAAGGCCACCGACTTTCCTTGTTTATGGACGCCCCCTTGGGACAAGCAAGTGCTCTAGCTGGCTCTGGGAGCTAGACAAGGAAGAGGGGCACAGCTCACACTGTTCCTAGCCTTTCTATTTTTTAAAAGATGTTATTTATTTATTTTCAGGGAAAGGGGAAGGGAGGGAGACAGAGAGGGAGAGAAACATTGTTGTGTGAGAGATTGGTTGCCTTTCATGTGCCCCCAGCTGGGAACCTGGCCCACAACCCAGGCAGGTGCCCTGACTAGGAATTGAACCAGCAACCTTTCAATTCTTAGGCCGATGCTCAATCCACTGAGCCACACACCAGCCAGGGCTCTTCCTAGCCTTTCTGAACCAACGTTCTTTGCCATGCCTACTAGCCCAGCCTTACTGCTGGCTTTTTCCTTTCTTTTGGGTGTTTACACTATTTGGGGAGCAGGCTGTTCTATGCAGGAGCCACTTTTTTGTACAGGGGATAAGTTGGGGGTTTTCAAGGAGCCCTGTTTGGTGCCTCCTCCTTTATTTTCTTTCCACAATCTATGTAAGTGGCTCTGGCTATATATTATCTCCTGGGATGCCAGAGGGCTGCCACCCCAGTGCTTGGGCCCAGGGCTCTGAAGCCTAGAGAAAGGGGATGCTCAAATTCTCTGGTATGGCCCAAGGTATGGGTATGCATGCTTGGTGGGGCAGGGGGAGGTGGGGAGAACTCGTTGCCATTTGGAGCTTGGTGAGGAGGTTGGGGCTAGGGCTCGGAAACTGCCACTTTAGGCAGGTTTGGAAATTTCCACATAAATCCTTGTTTATTGGTGGTACACCGCCCCCCCCTCAAAAAAAAAAAAAAAGAGAGACTAGACTAGATGATCTCTAAGGTCTCTTTTATCCGTGATAGATATGCTATGATTTTTTTCCCTCATGAAGAACGTTTATTTCAGTAGTAAATAAGTATATAAGAATTAGTTCATATGCTCCATTATTCTTTGGAAAGTAAACATGTCTTTACCATATAGCATGACTTATTTACCACAAGATTGGCAGTAATTTTGTGGGTTTCACTCAAAGCTCAGGTTCATAGAGGGTAGCTTATCTGAGATAGTGATTGCGGCAGGACCAGGAGGGATAGCTTACCCCGTATTGCACTTGAGAATAAATTTGTCAGGATAAAAGTGAATGAGAAAAGGAGAATACTGAAAACTGTATACTGTGATCCCATTTTTGTAAAATAAGAAATAAAGGAATGTCCGTCTGTGGGGGTGGGGGGTGTGTGTGTGTGTGAAAAATGTGTTTGATTATGGGGTTACAGAGAAAAGTATAGAAGAAGCCACACTAGATGACTAATGTAGCTTTCTTGGGGGGTGAGGCAGGAAGCAAGTTTAGCTACTTGATTTGGGAAGAACAGTTAGAGGGAGAGGGATATCATAAATGAAACATACATGAGATTTTATTGGTATAAAATGACATTCGTTTGTATAAAAAAAATGGAATGCCCCTGCAGACCTTTCCCAGGTGGCCAGAACTTAAAATCCTACTCATTTCAGCCCTTGTTTTAGAGAAGAATCTGAGGGACTTGTTCCTAAGTCTTTGATGGTAAAAACAGGATTTGGATTTTTATCCCTGGAGTCTTGAATCCATTGTACAGTCCACTTCACTCCTTATCTTAGAATGCTCTAAATGTTTTGCTTCCAATATTTTTTCTTCCTAGTTGGAAATCTACATTTCTGAAGGAACCCACTCAACAGAGGAGGACAGTAAGTGGATCTTGAATCATTATTAAAAACAACTTCAGATAGCACTTCTTCTTGGACACCAGGCTATTCTGCCAGCCAAGTATCTTTTGGGCCTTTTGCGGAAAAAGTGCACAATCAGTTACGAGCTCTTCCTTGAGGTGTGGAAGCACAGGCATTTAATGGAAGTAATTTTTTCTGTAGGACCCCGGGGGAATCAGAGTTAGGCTCTGTGGGTGTTGATTGGTTTAGGCCAGTGGTTACATGTCTATAAAGAACATCCACCTCTAGGAACCTTGACTTCAAAGATGTAAAGAGACTTGATTCTTTTTTTTGGTGGCAGGATAGAGAGCTGTGTACTTGAAATTGAAGGTCTAGCGAGTAAAGCTTTAGGGAATCTTGGGATAGGTGTTGTCTTTCTGGGTTAATGTATTAAAATGGGAGTGGGGAACCTTTTTTATGTAGAGGACCTCAGGGCTACAGAGAGAAGTCAATCAGTAGCTTCTTAAAAATAGCAGAGGTGGGGTTTGGGAAAAGCAAAAGACAAAATGTTCTACATAACCTATGTGTTACATTAAAAACAGGACAGAATTTTACCTGTAAGTGATAGAGTGCAAATAACGAGAAATTCATTTGAATGCATGTTGTGCTTAGCTTTCATCGCTAGTAAGTTGAGAGGCTAGAAAACAGCAGAGGCGGCGAAGAAAGGGACAGCAGTAGAGTAAGGGCAGCAATAAGACAGACAGACGGAGGGAGACAGTGACTCAGAAGCGTGCACAGGAGGAGATGCACAAGAAAACGGACGCAGAGGAGAGACGCAGGGAGGGACTGCTTTCAGGGGCAGCCCATTCAGGAGGCTTCCGAGGTACTATCGGGAAGATTGCTAAAACCACAACCTATTTTCACAGTTCCAAACAGGTAGAACATTTTACTCCTCATGCATTAAATGTATTCAAGTCCCAGAAACTGATGGCTTCTACCTCTTAATTTAAGACAGTTCAGATACCCTAACTCCACTCTTGTTATGTTTTCGAAACTCCACTTAATTATGGCATTTTATAACAGCATAGTATTACTGTTTTTAAAGGATTTTTTATTTGCTCAGTATTTATTGAACGCTGTCTGTGTGGGGGCACAATGTGACCTTTGACATACATACATTCTTCTCCTTGTGGAGTCTGCATTGTAGGAGGAAGAAACAGGAAGAATTGCATTTGTTTATATAGGAATATATATGGTTTCTACATGTGACATTTTAGCAGGATCCCAGAAAAGTTGGCCCACATTACGAATATGGACATCTCTCTTTTGACCTCTTCTATCAGAATTGTTTTTAGCAAACTATAGGCAACCAATATGGGGCAATATCTTTACTATACGAAGATCCATGCAAACTGGTTTTAAAAAAAATTCCCAGAAGATTAATAGAAAGGGACATTTAAAAATTCACACAAGAAGAGCTAATAAATAAACATGGGAAAATCAAGAAATTGCAAATTACAACAGTAATCTGAACTATTTTCACCTCCTGTTTTATGTGTGTATATGTATATTTGGTTTTTGTTTTAAAATACCAGGCATTTCTGTCAAAATGATAGCTCAGGTATTGCTGTTGAGAACATAAATTGGTAAAAAAATATGAAAAAGTTATTAAATTATATCATTCAAACCATAAAAACACTCATATCCTCAGATTTAATAATCCCACTTTGAAAACTCTTTCCAAAAAGAAGGTTCTATGTTTAAAGGTGTTCATTGTAGCATAGTCTTTGTAATTTATTTTATTTTTTTTTCTTCATAATTTAGAGCACTTAACACTTTTTGCTTTTTTAAGTAACCCTGTAGTTAAAAAAATAGGCTTGGGAGGTAAAAAGAGCAATATTCAAATTGTATTTACCCTGAGTGTAACATTGAAATATGTATGTGGGTAAAGACTGGAAGGAAAGACGTGAAAATAGTTGGGCAGCATCGTAGGATTATAGAGGATATTTTTCTCTTTAAGTCTCCCTTCCAGAACTTATGAATAATTAACCAGAATCAGCTTTAAATTCTCAAGGAGTTAAATTCTGTATTTTAACAGCCTGAGACAAATACTGTCGGTTGCCATATATTGACACAATTCTGCTAACTTTTGTTTGTGTGTTTTGCAGTCAACAAGCAGATAAATGACAAAGAACGAGTGGCAGCTGCAATGGAGAACCCCAACCTACGGGAAATTGTGGAACAGTGTGTCCTTGAACCTGACTAATAGCTGTTTTAAGAGCCATTGAACTTTAATTGTTTGATATGTTTGTTTAAACTCTTTGTAAAATGTAAAAGACTCATGTCTAATACATAGGTGATTTATACCTCAGAGCATTTTTTAAAGGATGGTTTTCAAGCAAGATTTAATATAAGGTAGTACTTTGTTCATTGTATAACATTCTCAGGATTTATAACACTTAAACGATCAGACAAAAATATTTTCTAGTTATGTGTAAGACGAGTTGCTATTTTTCTGATGCCCGTTCCGATACAACTGCTTTTCACATCAAATATTTACTGTGCCCAAATGTGTTCAGTTGAAATCATTACTCTGCAAAATAAATAAAACAGAGATGATTCTTGTAATGACACACCTTAGAATGTTTTTTTGTTTGTTTTTTTTAATCCACACCTGAGGACAGCTTACTGATTTTAGAGAGAGGGGGAGGGAGGGAGGGAAAGAGAAAGAGACACATCACTGTGAGACAGAGTCATCAATCTGTTGTCCCTTGTAGGTGACCAGGGACCAAACCTGCAACCTAGATATGTGCTCTGACCAGGAATCAAACCCGTGACACTTTGGTTTACTGGACATTCTCCAACCAACAGAACCATACTGGCCAGGGCCACCTTAGAATGTTTTATTGAATTGTAAACTCGATTTAAATGTCAACTGTAAGACCAAGGTTTATTTTCTGATTATTATGTGGAATCAGGGATCTGAGAACCAAAGAGAACCCTTGAGATCAGGCTGAGGCCCTGCCTTCCTTCAAGGAGAGTCCCGGACCTGTTTGTAGATGAGGAACAAATGTGGAGAGGGCCAGACGACATACATAATATTGAAGATCAGGAATTCCCCAAAGCAGTTTCTCTTGAAACAGTCTACATATACAGTCTCGTTTACTTTTGTTCAGTTTGTTTTAGGGGATAACGGTCATTTTAAGTAACGGTGTGGTGGGCAGCCTCCACGATGGTCCCCGGTGATCCTTGATTCTGGGTGTTCATGCCTTTGTAAGTTTCCTTCCACACTGAATCAGAGCTGGTCGATGGGAGTAAATAAAGAATCAAAGGTGACCGTATGTGATTTCTGAGACTAGATCATAAAAGATGCTGCTGCCTTCACCTTGACCTCTTGGATTGCTTGCTCTGTGGAAATCCAGCCTCCATGTCTTGGGAGCCCTGGAGCAGCCCTGTGGAGAATTCCAGGGAGGAGGAGCTGAAGCCTCCCACCAACAGCCAGCACCAGCTTGCAGATCCTGTGAGTGGCCCAGGTTGGAAGCAATTTTCCAGCCCTCATCAGGCTGATATCTTTACTGGAATCTCACAAGATCCTGGGCCAGGGACTGTCTAGTTAAGCCACTCCTGAATTCCTGACCCAGAGAAGCCGTGAGCAGTAATAAATGTTTATTTGTTCACACCACTAAGTTTCGGGGTGATTTATTATGCAGCAATAAGCAACTAACATAAAAGTTATTAGAATGGAACTCTTCTGCCTCAAATTTAATTGAGGATACTAGGGGGAAACAGGAGAACTTGTTTCATGGCTGTTGAGTCCTTTTATCTACTTGAAGGATGTACGTTTTGAGAGAACAGAGAGGATTTGGTAAGAAGATTGATGAAGAGCTTTCTTTGGATAAGCCTGTTGCTGTGCTGATACCAGCCCCCATTCCGGCAGAAGGGTAGGGAAGTGGCTCCTCCTACCTCTGCAAGCTGAGGAGGAATTCAAGGGGACAACTCGGAGTGTGTAAATGTGTTCTCCGCAATTTGGACTCCCAGAAAGCTGGTGCCTGACTCAGGACTGAGAAGGAAAGCAAAAACGGGCTAGGGCTGGTGCCACTCCTGCCTAGGAAATCTAGGGGGCAAGAAAAGGCAAAGTTAACTGCTTGGTGATAGTTCTCTCTCATGGCCAGGGATGCATGAATGTTTCCTATGGATCGTGCTGCAGGGTCATATCTGATATTGTCCAGCAGGCCATCAGCAGAGCCAAGGAGACCTCCACAGAAAGGTTTTTGCGTGTACTGCCTGCTGCCCAAGGACTGGGGACCAGACAGCGGGTGGACAGCTAGGGTGGTGATGCAGCTGCCAGGGTCAAGGGGCGCAGCAGGAACCTCTGGTGAGCTCATGAAAGTGCCAACCCAAGAGAAAACCGGCTCCCATCGCCAGGCAGGCCCAGAGAACACAGAGTCAACCAGGGGAGTATAGCTGCTTTATCTCCATTTCTCCCCCAGCTTCTGAGGCAGTGGTAGAACTGCTGGCATTGAGTAGGAGAAAAGGAGAGAGCAAAGGGCTCCATCCCACTGCTCTGCTATGTTTCAGGCCTGAAGCAAGCTCAGATTGGCAAAAGAGTTAATGCCAAGTTCGTAGTTTTGACTGTTAGATGTGACTAGATACTCTATTTAAAAAAAAAAAAAGATTTATTTATTTTTAGAGAGAAGGGAAGGGAGGTAGATAGAGTGGGAGAGAGACACCGATCAGTTATCTCTCACATACCCACAACTAGGGCCCTGCCCACAACCCAGCCGTGTATGTGCCCTGACCGGGAATTGAAATAATGACCTTTGAGTTCATGCTGGCACTCAATCCACTGAGCCACACCAGCCAGGGCTGTGACTAGATACTTTAATGCAATGAGATCATAGGGTTAAATGTAACCAGAGGACTGACAAATCATGTGTTTGCCTAAGTCTTTACCCCTTGGCAGAGGAAGATCATATCTTCTCAACAAAGTTTCAAATGATAGTGGGGGACAAATAAAATTAATTCTTATACCACATACAGGTTATAGAAGTCCTCTTAAGCCCTCCTGGCTTCTGTTAAGGCTCTGCACTGCGGGAATGTCTCAGCGCAGCTTCATCCCCGTGTTCTCCCTCTCTTTTGAGATGACCAAAAATGCTGCTGTCAGAGAAACCACAGACATTATCCATGAGAGTGCTAGCTTTGTGGAAATTTCACTATCGATTCCTGATCTTTTGCTATAAAAGTCTTCATTGGCTTATCTCTTACAGATACTTAAAAGTCTGTCACCTACCATACATAAATAAATGCAGAAGTAACAAGATGTTGCTGATTTTTAGTCATCACTGTATCACTTCTTTCTAAATTACAAACCCACCAGAAAAGGTTCTTGGCACCAACACGAAGTTCCTTACTTTGGGGCAGACTGCGATCCAGGGCCAGGGCAAGAGCTACTATACTCCGTGTGCACACTGCTCCTTATTTTCCCACACAGTGCACACATGTGCAAACACACATGTTTCTGGCCAGCTTCCCTTTATGATATGAAGGCATTATCTGAGGGGGCTCGTGCCGGCTCATAGCCCAGGGTCAAATTCACACTAATTGCCAAGTTCTGACCATTTCTCATCCCTGGCGCCATGATGGCCTGGGAAACTCAGGAAGCCACATGTAGGGCTTGAAGAACAGAGCAGCCTTTACATCCCATTTTCATGAGATTCTGATATACGAAACTCTCATTGCCAGGTGGCTAGAGTCCACTGAAATCAGAGACCCCTAGTGTATGCCCTCCCCCACTCATGAGAGTACCACTTACCTAGTGGTACTCTCATCAGCAGATATTCAGTGAGCAGTTTTTAAGCACCAGGCAGTATCCTAGGTGCTGAGCATAAAAGGTGGATCAGCCATTGTCTGTTCTGGAAGTGCATACTTAGTGACCTCTGCTTTCAGCCCCTCCGTTGCAGGCAGTGGGTGAGACAGGCTTAGTCTCATCTAGTGCCTGAGCTCGCCTTGGCCAGGTTGATATGGAGGCTAGACAGCCAGGACCAAAGACGAAACCATACCTTAGGGACTGTCTGGTGAGGAGGCCACTGATGTGCAACCAGAAATAGGTCAGCAATGCCAGCACCCCCATCCTGTCCGCCCTGCTGCTCTTGGATGTCAGAGGTAACTGTTGTCGTCTCCACAATGGTCAGCATGATCTCTCCTCTATTCCTCCTGTTTTGTGTGAGTCACTCCACCTCCAAAACCCTAGATCGGGGCTGATTCCAAGTCACAGGTCCATGTCCTGGCTGTGAGGGAGGACAAGCAGACTCTGGCCTCTGTGGGGAGGCCAGCTCTCCCAGCAAGACTCACATCTAGGTGGGTATTGCCCACGTACAGTAAGAGGGTTCCGATGATTAATGTTCACTACATTAATAATATATTTAAATGAATTTGTACTTTATCAAAATAACATATACATACAAATAAAAAATCGGGATATACGAGATGTATTATCTAGTCAGCAAACTTTTTTTGGAAAAGAGTCAGATAGCAAACATTGTAGGCTTTGCACCTCTGCTGTGACTATGTGACTCTGCTCTTGTAGCGCAAAAAAGGCATGGCAACATATAAATGAACGAGAGTGACTGTGTTCTGATAAAACTATTTTTGGACACAAATTTAAAATGTGTATAATTTTCACATCATGAAATAGTTTTGATTTTTTAAATCATTTAAAAATATAAAAAATTTGCCCTGACCAATATGGCCAGGCATCAGTTGGCTGGGCATCAACCCACAAAGCAAAAGTTCTCTGGTTTGATTCTGGGTCAGGACACATGCCTGGATTGCGGGTTCAGTCCCTGGTCGGAATGTGTATGAGAGGCAACTGATTGACGTTTCTCTCCCTCTCTCTCTCCCTCCCTTGTGTTCTCTCTAAAATAAAAGTAAATAAAATCTTTTTTTTTTAATTAAAAAAAAATAGAAATTTTGTCCTGGCCGGTGTGGCTCAGTTGATTGGAGCATCATCCCATGGACCGAAGGGTCACAGGTTTGATTCCTGGTCAGGGCACATGCCCAGGTTGTGGCAGTTTCCATCCCTGGTTGGAGCGTGTACAGGAAGGCAACCAATCGATGTGCCTCTCTCACATCAACGTTTCTCTCCCCCCACCCCCGCCCCCATCCTTTCTCTCTAAAAGCAGTGAAAAATTGTCCTCAGTGATGATTTAAAGTAAAAAAAAATATATATATACACACACACACACACACACACAATTTTTATTCTTAGCTTGTGGGTTGTACAAAAGCAAGCACTGTGCTGGATTTGGCCTGTGGGCCATTCGCCAACCCCTTTTCCATAAGAATGATTATTATCCTTTTTGGAAGGTCTCAGACCTCTCTGAAGCTGACCAAAGATTTGGAATGGACCCTCTCCTAGAGGAAAAAGCACTCACATGAAACGTTGCTGTGGCTCTAGGATTTGCCAAGGAGCCAGAGGGCCCCAGGTTCATAAGCCTGGGGTACAAGTTATGTCAGCTAAGCACCTGGGCTTTCCATTCCTTCAGTAAGTCCTCAGAGCCCGGGGGTTTGCAGCCTCTTTCGGGAGCCACTACTTTCTCAGACTGTAACACATAATCGAGCTTTCTCAGCTCCACTGTGAACCGCTCTCTTACCCAAACCATAGATGTCCCCAGCTTGTCCTGACGCCGGAACTGTAATTAGGGAGGACTGTTTATTAGGAAAGAACGGGATTGCTATAAAAGCTGCACTGCCTTCACAGCTCAGTTGTGTCCCTGGCACTCATCACTGATGCACCGTTACCGGAAACATTCTATTTTTAAATCTGGTGGGTACTATTTGTTATGTTATTTCTCATATCTTTGTGTATATAGTATGAAATATTTTACAAATAGAAAAATGTTTGTAAATCCACTGGGTCTCGCCTGGGCCAGTGTTCGTCTCTGACTCAGGTGAGGCTGCTTCCAGGACAGAGGTGAACGTAGTCCCTGCGCGAACTTACTTGGGCAGATGAACTAGGGCCCGGGGCAGCAGTAGCTGAGTGGGCTTCGAGGTCCTCTCTGAGTGCTGTCAGCATCATCCAGACCTTTGACCCTCACGAAGGAGGTGGTTCAGAGCACAGACCCTGGTGCCAATCTGTTACTTGTTCTAATCCTGGACTTACCCACTTAATAGCTGTATGGCCGAGGGCAAGTTACCTAACCTCTGTTTACCTTAGTTCCCTCATTTGCAAAATGTTAGTAAATGCTGAGTACTACGCCTGAAACATAGTAAATGCTTTTTTAGCCCTGGCAGCTCAGTGGGTTAGAGCATCATTATGATACACTGAGGTTATGGGTCCAATGTCTGGTCAGGGCACATACAAGAGTCAACCAATGAGTGCATGAATGGGTGGAACAACAAATTGATGTTTTTTTTAAAAAGAAAAAAATGTATTATTACTATTTGTTAAATAAAAATAGGGGAAAAGGGCCCCTTGGCGCTAAGCTACTTAATGGAGGAGACAGTTTTCCTCCCAGTGGGGTGCAATTACCTGGGGAGCACTAGATGGCAGCAAAGCCAGCTTCCTGGTTTCCAGTCGGTCTTCCACCAGCAAGACTGAGCCCTGACGGCTTAGTGTTAGCTGTCCTGGGTGTTCCTGGCACCTGCCCAGGAAGCTGCCGAGGAAACCCCGGCCCCCACCCCCTCAGGGCACATTTGGCAGCTGGTGAGCCTGATTAGAGCCTGCATTAAATGGTGTGGGACAACACTGGGCTCATTGCAGTCTGTGCCTTTGTTCTGACTAGGGTGATTATCATGGAAGACTTTTTTAGATATGGAATTACTTTGCCAAAGATTATGAGCGACTTTGAAGCTTTTGATACATATTACAGAATTGCCCTCTGAAGAAATTGTGACAATTCATTTCCCACCAAGAATGCCAGTTTGTGTCCCTAACCCACACTAAGGCAGCTAGGAAAGTTCCTTGGCAAGTGGAATGGGGAAACTGAGACAGATAGTTGAACAAACTGACTGAGCAATTTACGGCCAGATAAATAAGGTCACCTCCTTAGAGATAACACCTAGGCCTCAGTTATATTTCAGCTCCAGGCTCAGAAAAGCAGCAAAACCAGTTGGGCAATGCCAGGACCAGCTGTAATGACTAACCACCCTGACGCTGACCAATCAGTAGAGACCACAGCCCTGAAGGAGCACACCTGGAAAACTGGTGAATATTCTGCTGAAACCCTCCCCTGAGACCTCCCCTAAGATTCCTGCCTGGGAGAAAGAGAGAAAAACCCTCAACACAGAGGACCCGCCACACTTTCCCTGTCTGGGGAGCAGCCCAGGCCTTTCCTTTCCCCCTCTTCTTCCCCCACAGGCACTCATCTCCTAAACTGTAAGGGTCCCCGCAAGACTTGCAACCAGGGGAGCAATGTGTAGCTGCAGCTTGTCCCAGGCTAACACCCTGAACCTGCCTCCAAGGCCTCTTTTCTCTGACTTCCCAGTGAGCTAAGGCAGCCTCACCTAGGCTGTCTCCTGTTGCTTCTTCTTTGCTATACTCTTCCTCATTTCACTGTCCCGAGTTTTAATAAACGTACCCTCCTAGTCACCTGGACTCATGTTGTAAAATCTTACCTGCACGAAGTCAAGAACCGACACACTACCAGCTGGCCCTAGGCAGACGGCTCAGGGCCAGGCCCCCTGTCTAGTAACAACACTATATTTTTGTTATTTTGTATTATCTGTATTTTGTATTATTGTTATTATTATTATTTTTTTAAAATTACTTTATTGTTGTTCATTTACAGTTGTCTGCATTTTCCCCCACCACATCCCCCAACCCCAGCCAAACCCACCTCCCCTCCTTGCTTCCACCCTCTCCCTTGGTTTTGTCCTTGTGTCCTTTATAGTGGTTCCTGAAAACCCTTCCCCTCGTTGTCCCCTCCCCCCTCCCCTCTGGTTACTGTCGGATTGTTCTTCATTTCAATGTCTCTGGTTATATTTTGCTAGCTTTTTTCTTTTGCTGATTATGTTCTTATATAAATCCCTTTAACATTTCATACAATAAAGGCTGGGTGATGGTGAACTCCTTGAACTTGACCTTATCTGAGAAGCACTTTATCTGCCCTTCCATTCTAAATGAGAGTTTAGCTGGATACAGTATTCTTGGATATAGGTCCTTGCCTTTCATGACTTGGAATACTTCTCTCCAGCCCCTTCTTGCCTGCTAGGTCTCTTTTGAGAAATCAGCTGACAGTCTTATGGGAGTTCCTTTGTAGGTAACTGTCTCCTTTTCTCTTGCTGCTTCTAGGATCCTCTCCTTATTTTTAATCTTGGGTAATGTCATTATGATGTGTCTTGGTATGTTCCTCTTTGGGTCCAACTTCTTTGGGACTCTCTGAGTTTCCTGGACTTCCTGAAAGTCTATTTCCTTCACCAGCTTGGGGAAGTTCTCCATCATTATTTGTTCAAATAAGTTTTCAATCCCTTGGTCTTCCTCTTCTCCTTCTGGCACCCCTATGACTCGGATGTTGGGATGTTTAAAGATATCCTGGAGGTTCCTAAGCCTCTCCTCAGTTTTTTGTTTCTTCATTCTTGTTTCTTCATTCTTTTCTAGTTGGGTGTTTTTTAATTTCTGCTGGTCCACTCCATTGATTTGAGTCCCAGTTTCCTTCTCATCCCTATTGGTTCCCTGCAGATTTCTCATTTTCTTTATATTATCCTTCCTTTGTTCAACTAATTTCGACCATTTTTCTTCCAGTCCTGTGAGCACCCTGATTACCAGTGTTTTGAACTGTGCATCTGATAGGTTGGCTATCTCTTTGTCACTTAGTTGTGTTTTTTCTGCAACTTTGATCTGTTCTTCCATTTGGGCCATTTTTTTTTCTCAGTGCGCCTGTTACTTTAAGGGGCGGAGCCTTAGGTGTTCACCAGGGTGGGGAAACTCAGGTCGTTGTGTTGCGACGCAGCCCATGGGGGCAGGTCCTGAGAGAACAATGGTGCCTACTCCGCTCTCCACACTCATACCCCCACCCATAAGCAAGCTTGGCCCTTCTGTGCTGGCTCGGGCGTCAGTGGATGGGCCTGCACAGTTCCAAGTCCCCATGGGTCTCCCCAACGAACTCTCTCCCATGAGGCTGGGAGTTCCTCCCGCTGCCACCTCAGCCCCCACAGGTGTTTTCAATTGGTGGTTTGAGGTTTTATTTCCCCGCATCGATGGGTTTTGAGTTCTGCTCCGCTCCCCACTTTTTCTCCCGGTTTGCCTGCATGCAAATTAGGACCTGCCTGGTCCACCAGTCTCGGCCCCGCTGGGTCCGGGTGGGCTGAGTGCTGGCCGCGTTTTGGTCAGGCACGGCCACCATGGGTCTCTCCTGGAAGCTGCAGCGCTGCCAGTACCGCTCCACAAACCGCCGTCCTGCCACGCGCTTTCTCCGCCCAGCTCGCCTCGCACTCTCTTCGCCCGGCTCCACCCCGCTTACCGGTCTGGATGAATGTGTCTTCTTTAACTCCTTGGTTGTGGGACTTCCTCTCAGTTCGATTTTCTGTCAGATCTGGCTGTTTTTGTTTATTTAAATTGCTGTTTTTCCTCATCTGGTTGTGTGAGGAGGCACAGTGTGTCTACCTATGCCTCCATCTTGCCGGAAGTCTCTACTGTTCATATTCTTGATCTTCTTTTTCTTAGATAAGTCCCTTTAACATTTCATATAATAAGGGCTTGGCGATGATGAACTCCTTTAACTTGACCTTATCTGGGAAGCACTTTATCTGCCCTTCCATTCTAAATGATAGCTTTGCTGGATAGAGTATTCTTGGATGTAGGTCCTGGCCTTTCATGACTTTGAATACTTCTTTCCAGCTCTTTCTTGCTTGTAAGATTTCTCTTGAGAAATCAGGTAATTGTCTCCTTTTCTCTTGCTACTTTTAAGATTTTCTCCTTCTCTTTAATCTTGGATAATGTAATTATGATGTGCTTTGGTGTATGTTTCCTTGGGTCCAACTTCTTTGGGACTCTCTGAGCTTCCTGGACTTCCTGGAAGTCTATTTCCTTCACCAGATTAGGGAAGTCCTCCTTCATTATGTTTTCAAATAAGTTTTCAATTTCTTGCTCTTCCTCTTCTCCTTTTTGGCACACCTATGATTCAGATGTTGGAATGTTAAAGTTGTCCTGGAGGTTCCCTAGCCTCTCCTCATTCTTTGAATTCTTGTTTCTTCATTCTGTTCTGTTGAATGTTTATTTCTTTCTTCTGCTCCAAACTGTTGATCTGAGTCCTGGTTTCCTTCCCTTCGCTGTTGGTTTGCTATATATTTTTCTTTATTTCACTTTTCATAGCCTTCACTTTTACCTCTATTTTGCAACCATACTCAACCATTTCTGTGAGCACCCTGATTATCAGTGTTTTGAACTGTGCATCTGATAGGTTGGCTATCTCTTTGTCACTTAGTTTTATTTTGTCTGGAGCTTTGATCTATTTTTTCATTTGGGCATATTTTTTTATGTCATAGCACCTGTTATGTAGTAAGGGGTGGAGCCCTAGGTGGTAACCAGGGTGCGGTAACCCAGGTTGCTACCTTGTGGCATTGTATGTGGGGGGGGGTCCGAGAGGGAACAGAGCCGTTTGCTCTGTTCTCTGTCAGATTTCAGTCACTTCCCTCGATACCCACAAGCCAATTGGGCCCTTCTGTGCTGATTTCCGGATGGGGGTGCTTGTGTACATTCTAGGACCCTGTGAGTCTCTCCAACGAATTCTCCTGTGAGGCTGGGAGTTTCTCCCGCTGCCACCTCAACCCCCACAGGTTTTTTCAGTCAGAGGCTTTGAGGCTTTATTTCCCCGCACTGGGGTCCTGGGTTGCATGATCTGTCTTGATCCCCAGCTGTTCCTCCTGGTTTATCTGCACGAAAATGTGGGACTGCCCAGTCTGCAAGCCACCGCCTCACCACAAGTCCTCTCTGCCTGGCTGCCCATCTGTGCCCCTCCTACCGGTCTGGATGAATGTTTCTTCTTTAATTCCTTGGTTGTCAGACTTCATACAGTTCAATTTTCTGTCAGTTCTGGTTGTTTTTTGTATTTAAGTTTGTTGTTGTTCTTCTTTTGCTTGTGCGAGGAGGCACAGTGTATATACCTACACCTCCATCTTGGCTGGAACTCATTTTTACTTAACATTTTATTTTTGAGATATTCCCATATCGATCTACAAAGAGCTTTCTCATTACTTTTTATAGTGTTAGAGTGTACCATTGTGTGTATTATATTTTATTTAATAAGTCTCCTATTGACAGACATTAAGGTTTTTTACATTATTTTGTCATTACAAATAATGCTGCAATGAACAACCTTATATGTACATATATTTCATATTATACATGTACAAGTGGACATCTAGGATAAATTCCTGGAAATGGATTGTTAGGTAAACAATCTATGCATTTATAATAGATAGAAACTGACCAATTGCTGTTTACAGAGATTGTGCCACTTACTCTCCCACCATCAGTGCATGAAAATGCACTTTCACTGCAGACATGCAGGGCATTGTCAAACTTTTAGAGTTTTATCCAGCTGAGAGGCGAAAAATTATATGTTAGTGGAGTTTCAGTTAGTATTTCTCTAATGAATGAGGTTGCACACCTTTTTTATGTGAGAGACATTTGTATTTCCTTTTCTGTGAACTATCTGTTCATATCATTTGTTTGTATTTCTTGTTAGTCTTTTTCTTTTTTGTTTTTTTTAAAGATTTTATTTATTTTAGAGAGAGGGGAAGGGAGGGAGACAGAGAGAGAGAGAAACAGTAATGTATGGTTGCCTCTCACATGGCCCCTACTGGGGACCCGGCCCGCAACCCAGGCATGTACTGTTAGTCTTTTTCTTAATGATTTGTAGGTGCTGTTTACATATTAGAGAGTAGCTCTTTGTGATGTGTGTTGCAAGTTTTTTTCTAGTTTGTCCCTTGTTTTTGACTTTTTTTTTATTGCTGTGAAGATTTTCTTTATTTTTACATGATTTGAATGTATCAATCCTTAATTTTATGTATTCTGTATTTTTTGGTCATAATTAGAAAGGTCTTTTCTCCAAGATTATAAAACATGTTTCCTGCCTTTAACTTCTACGATTTAACATTTTAACATTTCAATCTTTGAGCCATGTGGAATTTGTACTGGTGTATAATGAGGAATGAAGCCAACTCAATTTTTTTTAATCCAGATGGCTAATTATTAGCCAATAATGTCCCTTTTCACATTTTTTTTTTCAATCTAGGATCCAGTCACTCCTCACACATTGTATCGAGTTTTTATGCCTCTTCCATGCCCTTTACTCTAGAACAGTTGTGATTTTTCTTTCATGACAGGTTTTTAGAGCACTGGTTAGCTGTTTCACAGAATGGCTCTCGGTTTGGGTTTGTCTGATCGTTTCCTCATGATTAGACTCAGCATCTCTGTTTTTGGCAGACTGCTCTGCTGATGACGTGTCTTAGTGCAGCATGTCAGCAGGCACGTGTCAGTTTGTCCCATAATGATTGACATACCTTGTGATTATGCAGAATTCCCTTTAGAAACAAAATGTACATTGGCTTGCAACTGCCTCCAACCCCCCCCCCCCAAGTAAATCCATTTTGGTAATAAATAAAATACAATGGTATTTTGATAAAAATGAAAATTAGAAAAAAGAAAACAGGTGGGATCAGATTGATAGGGGAAAAAAGCAGATAAAATCACAGCTCAACATATAGCAGATCATTATGACATATAAATATTATTCACAGTTCAAAGTCGAGTTCTAGTGTATTGTGATGAACATTTCCTTATGTACCTTTTTGGGTTTATTCCTGGGATTAAAATCACTTTGTCATTCATTCATTTAATTTTTCTATGTACTTATAATAAAGCCATCCCCAAACTTTCAAAGAGCATCACTCAGTGGGTTAAAACACATTGCTAGACAGATCGTTTTCTCGGAGACACCGTCCCCGGAGCCCTCGTCCCCTGCAGAGTTTCCTGTTCCCACCCAGACCGGCTGCAGTGGGGGCCTGCTGCGTACTTATATCCATCCGGTGCTGCCCCTCACCATCATCCGGAATTCCTGGGGTTCCACCCACCTCTCTCCTGTGTTAGATGTTCTTTGACAAAGTGGAAAATTTGGTGTGAAAGGTTTTCTTTTTTTAAATCCTCACTTGAGGACATTTTTTCCATTGCTTTTTAGAGAGAAAAGGAGGGAGAGAGGAAGAGAGAGAAAAGAACATCAATGTGAGAGAGAAGAATCGATTGGTTGCCTCCTGTGTGCACCCAGACCAGGGACCAACCCACAACCTAGGTATGTTCCCTGACCGGGAATTGAACACACAGCTGTTTGGTTATGGGATGGCGCTCCAACCAACTGAGCCACACTGGCTAGAGCAGAAAGAAGATGTCTTTGTTTGATTCCTGGCCCTTCAGCGTTGAGCATGTTCCTGGCTCTCCCTATATGAGTCAGGGTTTTGCCACTCAGCACAAGGCCAGAGGGACTCAGGCTCACTGGGAGGCTGGAATAGCAGGGACCAAAGAAGCTCAAACAATCTGTCCGAATGCCTCCACTACTTCTGATGCCCACTGTGGCCCGCTTGGCGTTACTCACTCGGCGTTCGACATGCGGGACAGAAGTACCTGACTGGCCAAGCCAGTGGTATCACTGATACTGAGGTTGAGGGGAGGAGGATTTTCTCTCTTCAGTTTTTGTGGTGGGAGTTGGTTTATCATATCCACTTATAACCTAGTACTGCCCCATAGTTGTTTTCTGTCAAATAGGAAGGGGACATTGGAAGTCGGACAGCCAAAACAAATGTGCATGTCCACATACTCTTTGAGTCTCAGTTTTTCCATCTATATATAAAAATAATAATCATATAAAGGTATCCAACTTGGGGATTAAATGAGACAATAGGAAACCATCTAGTTCAGTGTCTGGTTTAGGAGAGATTCTCTATAAATGTTGGCTTGATGTGAGTAGAAGAATGAAAATATTCTATGTGGATGGAATGGTGGAAGTCAAGATGGAGAGGCCAGAAAGTCTGAAAGGAATGAGCTGAGGGAGCCTGGGGTTCCTTAGCCTGGAGGGCAGATCTGGAGGGGAAGGAGGAGGGGCCGGTCCTGTTTGGGGCAGGGGTCACTATAGGCAGCTGAACTTGGCCTTCTGTGCCTTTGTTTTCCTGGATGTAGCTGCTTATAACTGAGTCAGGACATGATCTTAGCTGGGATGCAGTCAGCAAGTAGAGCAGTGGCCCGTATGCACAGGCCAGCTACACACAGAGGTCATGGATCAGCCAGGGGTGTGGAAGGATCCGCCCACAGAGTGACCAGGGCTGGCCCTGAACTTTCTGTTCAGAGGAAGATGAGGAGGAAATGCTGTCCTCCCATCCTTCCCTTATGGTTCCACCAAAGGCCTCTGATGGTCCAACCACTTTATCAGCAAAGTGTGGAGAAGGAAGACAGGAGTTACTCAAAGGGCCCATTAGCAAACACAGGAAGGTAAAATCAGTGTCAGCTCAGCAGAAATGATTGTGACATCTAAGAAGAGTTCTCTCCTCAGAGGATCCTCCCTGCCCTAGTCCCCAGTCACTCAGGGACCAACTGTCCTTCCTCCGGGCTTCCTTGGGGTTCTGCCCAGCTTCTGACCTGGCTCCAGAACATGGGGTTCTGGGCATATGTTCCCACAATATCTCCTCTGCTTGGCTTTGAGCTCCCAAAGGGCAGGGCTGGTGCCTCACTTCTCTCAGGGCCTGGCCCAGGATGAGTACCAGGAAAGGTCTGAAAAACGAATGAGGTTGGAATTGAGCCGAGCCTTAGATAAGTGAAGGAGAAAGGAAGAAAGTATTTCAGAGACAGTGGCAGAAGGAATGGCTGGAGAGGTATGGCACAAGTGACAGGCTGTCTCGAGAGAGGGAAACATCTGTTCTGGAAGGGAAATGGACATTTGTGCCAGTGCTTTCTCAATTATTTTGTCTGGCTCTCACATCAGCCCTGAGGGAGGTGTGATTATTCCCATTTCACAGATGAGGCCACTGAGGCTCAGAGTGGGGAAGTGGCTTGCCAGAAAATGGCTGAAAACAGAATATAAATAGGCCTATCTGATTCCTGAGCCTAGAGAAGTAGGCGGGTGGAATCTGTAGCCCTAAAGGTGGGCATAGTTTGGGGGTCTTGGCCAAGCACCCAGTGCCTGTGTACCAACCTTTGCCCCAAACAGAAGGTAACAGCATATGGCTGGGTCCTGACCCCACAGGGTGACCCCTGTGCTGGCTCAGGTGGGAGTCGAGGCAGGAAATGGCTGGTGGTTTCATACCCCCAGCCTTTTGTACACACAGCTGCTCCCAGCCATGGTCACTCCCTCCCTGCCCCGACCTCCTACTCTCCTGGTCCTCTTCTTTTAAGTTTGAGTCAAGCCTTTCTTCCCACTCAAGACCCTCATGATGCCTGCTGGAGTGGCACCTCTGGGCACTGAGTTTGCACCACCCCCAGGACGTGCCCTTGGCTGTTTACAGGGTGAATGAATGTGCACATGTGCCCAAGAATCCCCATTCTCCAGGGCTTCCTGGGAAAGGCAAGGCCTCCCATGCCCTGGCCCCTGTCTGTCTTTTCTCCTCCCCTTCCCCGTCCCATCCCTGTGGTCGGGTCCAGGCTGTGCTGCGCCCAACAAGGCTAGAGGCTGAAGCAGCAGCTTCTGGCAGCAGAAGCAAGCGGGCCTCCTGAGGGGGAAGCAGGAAGGGCTGCCAGGTTCACTCCTCACCGCTTACCCTGCATGGCTGGGTGTGGGAGAGAAGAGGGCCCTGAACAGGGTGGATAGGGCTGGGAAGGGCTGAGAAGCCCAGCTACTAGGCTACCTTTGGGAGGAGACTTCCTTTCTGCCTTCCACCAGGGGCATGAGCCAGCTGGGGGTGGGGGGACCACCTGTGCCGTTTCTGGGCCTGCCCCGATAGCCTAAGACAGAAGTCAGCACTGGACCTGTTGTCAAGAAGCCTGCCTTCCAGACTTTATTTGACACTTGCTAAGAACATACTCTGGCTCTTGCTGAGGTTGGGTGGGGTGTAAAAATGGGTGAGATCCATTTCCTCCTCCAAAGGAGCTCACAGCAGACATTTAAGGAAGAACAAACATAGCAAATACTCATCGAGCACTTCTTCATGTGCCAGACACCGATCGGAGTCCTTCACATATATCCACCGCTAACTATTGTACACAACCTGTTAGAAAAATGCCATTCTTAGCTCCATTTGACCAATGGGGATAATGAGGCGCACAGAGATCCTGAAGCTTGCCCTAGATCACACAGTAATTTGTGTGCTGGGATCCACACCCAGGCACCTGGCATGAGTGTCCCTGCACTTGACCCTCACAGTGTGTATTGTCTAGGCCATCCCCAGTGCCTGCCACCCCCGCTGACACAAGCGGCATCTTCCTCCTGGCCCTGCCTCCTTGTCAGCAGGCTGCTGAGCCCTGTAAACTTGCCAGGCACCAAAGTATGCTTTAGGATATCACCACCTTCATTGAATTTCACTGTCTGCCCCAGTCACATCTTTCCCCAGGGGTTTGTCCTCTGATCCTATGGAAGCTTCAGACTCCTGTGAGTCTTCTGTTTCTCAGCTTCCTGGAGTGTCTTGTACAAAACAGGTGCTCAGATGTGTTTGCAGTTTGTCAAGTTAATGGAGGATGCCTTCATTTCTCCGGGCCTCTGCGATGTGAATGAAGTGCTTTTCAACCTGTACCTTGGAACCACCTGGGGAGTTTTAACCACCACTGATGCCCAGACCCTGCTGCCTGAGGTTCTGATGGAACCAGTGTGGGGTGCAGTCTGAGTCTGGTCCTTTTGCACTCCCAGGACAATTCTGGTGGGTAGCCAATAACTCCTGTGTTAACACTTTTAGATACTTGGAAGTTTCACTTGAGGACAGGCAGTGGGGTGGGGGGAGCAGAAAGAGCTTGGGCTTTGGAGATGGGCAGACAAGATTCAAATCACGGCTCAGCCATTTATTTACAGGTTGGGTGAACTTGGGCAAGTCACCTTCCCAAAGCTTCAGTTACCTCATCTGTAAAAGGGGGTAATAACACCCATATTTTTGTTGTTGTTAAAGATTTTATTTTATTTTTAGAGAGAGGGGAAGGGAGGGAGAAAGAGAGGGAGAGAAGCATCAATGTGTGGTTGCCTCATGTGCGTCTCCTACTGGGGACCTGGCCCGCAACACAGGCAGGTGCCCTGACTGGGAATTGAACTGGCAACCTTTGGTTCACAGGCCGGTGCTCAGTCCACTGAGCCACACCAGCCAGGGAACACCCATCTTTAGGTAAAAGCCCTGGCACGGGGATGGCATATGCTAGAAGAAATGTAACATGCGGCAGCTATTAAAACTAATTATGCATTTCTCCATCCAACACGTGGTTACTTGGGGGAACAACAGAAAATAAGACAGTCGTGGGTCCTAAACTTGTGGCATTTACATTCTAGTAACTCAGTCTAACAGGCTTCCTTTGTTTGGGATGTCAGGCACTGTATGGGTGCAAAGATGAACAAGACCTTGTCCTTGCCCTTGAGGAAAAGCGAAGTGGACACTAATCATAACTAACATGGAGGAAGGGGAATGCCTGCTAGGTACAAAGAATGGTGGGCTTCATGGGAGAAAGCCATCTAGAGGGGAGATCAGAATTTCCATGGAATATGCGATACCTGAGAGGGCCCTGGAAGGGTGGACAGGATTTTGTAGGATGGGTGAGGAGGGTGGCGGTAGAATAGCTTAAACCAAGGCTTGGAGGCAGATACAGCCAATGATCCGCCCTGGCAACAGAGCTAGACGTGCATGCCCAAGAGGGCAGAGACGTGTGTGCATAATGGGGAGATGCGGGCTGGAACCTTCACTGCCAGCGGGAGGCATTTGGACTCTGTTTGGTCAGCTGAGGGAGCCACACGGGAACTGGAATGTGTTGCATAATTCTTAGCTCTTAATACCAGGACCTTCTCCTGGCTTCCTTCTGGAGTAGGCGTCCTTGTTGCCGCCACCCTTGGAGCCTCTCCTTCTCTGCCCCCTGCTACTATGGCCCCATGTTCAGTGCTCAAGGTCCTGTTGCTGCTCTCAGGTGAGGGTCTGATAAACTCCCTTGCCTTTAAGCATCAAATGCATTTCCAGATGGTACCTCCCTAGGCAATTGCATCTGGCAGGTTCAGTGGAAAGAGCTCCAAACTGAGATTCTTGAAGAGGCCCGGTTCTAGTCCTAGCTCTGCCTCTCACCAGCTGGACGACCTCGGGCAAGTGGCTTCTCTTCTCTGAGCGTCAGTTTCCACATTTGAAAAATGAGCAGGCTGGATGGTTTGATTGACAATGGCCCTTCCAGTTGCAATGTTTTTTGACTAATTTGCCAGCTGTCAAATTTAAACATGTCTGTTTTGCCTCATGCAAGGGGACGCTGTTGCTGCACATTAGGTATCGAGCACGGGGTTCGGCGGGGAGTGGACGGAGAGGCCACATGTAGGTGCTACAACAGTGTCAGCAGAGCCCAGCCTTGGCTTCTCCATGGCTCAGGCACTAGCTATGTGCATGAAGAAGCCTCCAGAATATTTCATCCTTCTACCATTCAAGTCTCCTCAGCTGAAGCCTCAGAGGTGGAGCAGAGTGCTGTGCACTGTCTGAAGTCCTGACCCTCAGAATTTGTGAGCCTAGCAAGATTGTCGTTTCAGCCTCGAAGGCTGGGATGGTTTGTTATGTGTTCAGAGATAACTGGACGTGAGCGGGGTATTTTGAGCGTGGGCGGAGGATGAAGCATCTTTCTATGCTGATGAAGCCTCAGTGCATGTCCTCCTCTCCCCGCTGAGTTTGCAAGCAGCCACCTCTGGTCTTGGATAATTACTCCTGGTAGCATGGCTCTTTGGCAGAGGAAGCTCAGAGCCTGCGCTGTCCTGGGATATTATAAAGTTTATAAACGAGGAAGCTCTGGGATCTTTCTCCAGGGTGTTCCAGACTCCGAGGCGTTGGTCAGCCGGGAGGCGGGGCTCATCCGTACTTGTCAGTGTGGGAAAGGCTGAAGGGCACAGGGGAGGCTGGTCGCTCTGGTAGCGGTCCTCTAGTGCATCTAGCTCATTTCAGTTAGGCGCGGTAAGAAGGGGCATTTCCCCTACCTTACTGATGAAGGAAAAGCTCAGGCGCCACGCTGAAGACTACACGGGGAAACGGCAGGGCCGGGCTTTGGGGCTTTGACCGCCGCCGCAGGACGCTACAGCTGTCCTGAGAAGCCCCGCGGGTGGCTTAGGGATGGGATCTCTGAGAAGGGACCTCCATTTCCTTTAGCTAATCTCTTGGCTTGAAGTAAGACCACTGAACTTGGCTGATGTTCTGTTTCTCCTTCCTTCCCCGCCCTCCTCATTCCTTTTTTCCTCCAGGGATTTTGAGGTAAGGAAGAGAGGAGGAATGCACTCCCAAGTCCTTTGTTAGGGAAGGCTCGATGGCAATAGGGGCCTTCACTCGCTAAGTATTCCAGCGCTCCGGGCACGGGATGGCAAGCCAGGCCAGGCCGCTCCCAAGCTGGGGAGTGGTGGAGAGGAGGGGAGTGTCCTTCCCCATCACAGCCCCCTTCCCGCTGTCAAACGTGGGTGATGAAGTTCCTGCAATATGTGCAGTGTCAGGAAGCATGTTGGGTGGCAGGGAGGAAGCAGCCTATTCCCTAGTGGGACTTCCTCTCTCACGGTGTGGGCGTGTGTGTGTGTGTGTGTGTGTGTGTGTGTGTGTGTGTGTTTGCTGGGGGGTGGGGGGAAGGTGGGGTGTACAAAGAAATCCATTTTCTGAGCGATCGTGCCAGGCTATGTCACACGTATCAACTCATTTTAATCAATTTCCAGACAAGGCTTCGAGAGGTAAGCTGACTTGCCCAAGGCCACACAGCACGTGAGCAGCAGAGCAGGTAAGGGTGCCTAGAGGTCTCACCAGAGCTCTGGAGGTGACCGTCCGGACCGGGCAGCGAGGCTCCGGGCCCTCACCCCGGGGCTGTCCCGAGGGGCTCCCAGCAGGGGGCGCCCCAAGCCCCATCCCGGACCCGCTGGGCGCGCCTCCAACTGGCGCCTGGGACAGGGCTGGGCGCTCCGCCCCTGGGCTCCTGCACTGCTGGGCGGGCGGGCCGGAGGGCGCCCGGAGCGCTGGGAGAGAGCGGAGCCGACAGCCGAGCACCGCGCACTCCGCCGCGCCCGCGTGCCTGCCGCGCACGCCGCAGCACCGCCTTCCGCCGTGAGTAGCGCCCGTGCGCCCCGACTGGCAGGACGGGGCGCGCGGTCCGACCGCAGCGGTGCCCCGGGCCTGGGGCTAGCGGGGGCAAATTGCTCCGGGGCGCACTCTCGTGTTCTCCAAGCCCGCCGCCCGGGTCCCTGACCCTGACGCTGCCCGCGGGTATGGCCAGCCGTGGCCTTGGGCACTGTGGCCTCACTGGAACGCCCAGACCTGCCCACTCCGAAGGGCGCGCTCCGAAGCCTGGCAGTTTGACCTGAGGGACGGGGGCGGCGGGCAGAGGCGTGGCACCCAGGGAGGAAATGGGAGACAGACTTCTTTCCATCAAGTTAGGGCCCCTTGACGGGCTGGAGCACCTCAGATTTGTGGGAAAAGAGTGGCCAGGTATTCTCAGCATCAGCCGCCTCTCACAACTCCTTCTGCCTCCTTGCTCCAGCTTCCTATGTGGCGGAGTGAAGCGGTGAGCCCCGTCATCAGGACCCCGGCGAGGGGCATCGCTGGGCTGGGGCTGGGGGCAGCCAGTAGGTCTGTGCAGGCGGGGACAGAAAGGCATAGAAGGGTGTTGTCAACAGTTGACCCTGACTCCCCAGACAGGGAGGCATGTGAATGTCTCAGGGCATGTGCGCGCCTGGCCATTCCTCACTGTAACTCTGCGAGGTGGAAATTAAGTGTTCTCACTTTAGGAGGAGTGAACGAGGCCCAGAGAGGAGAGTTCGCAGGCCACACAGGCAGTGGTAGATTAGGGGTGTACACTGGAAGAGAGGATGCCGGCGTCGGCTGCCTAAGGGGCAGGTGTGAAGACCCCCGTGGGCAGGGGGAGTGCGCACAGTCTCTGGTACCTTGTACCCTAGGATCCAGTGCAGGCGGCTGGGGGGGGGGCTGCTGCTGCGGTTTCTGACACTTGTTTCCCATTAGCCTCCGTGGGAGGACTCCTGGGAGAATCCTGGTGATTGAGGGTACTCTTGCCACGGCCCCTTCCCAAATACCGTCAGAGTCCTGTTCTTCCCAAAGCGCCCATCTCTCAGGAAGCGTTTCTAGCACTAAGGTGGCTCCAGTGATAACCCGTCAGCTTTGGGAGAGGCTTGGGCAGGGGGCACAAGCGGATGTGGCTATGGGGAGTGTGCTGCTCTGGGGCAAGTTTCCAATGGGTAGAAGTGAGACCTGGGCTGACCCTGACCGCCTCCCTAGGCTGACCCTGACCACCTCCCTAAGGCCTCCCTAGTTGTAAGATGTGGGGGTGAACAAACAGGGCTGCGCAGTGGAGTTGGACCTTCACCAGAAAGATGGAGTTTTCTCATGTCAACCTGGCAAGTGGCTCATCTTCTCTGAGCCCCGGCTTCCTCCTCAGAGACTGGGGCGGGTCGAAGACTGGGCACCTGGAAGGGCGCTGCAGTGCCAAAGCCCCTCCCTTCTCTTGTCAGCCTCCTCCAGGCCTGAGTGTGATGGGTCCTGAGGGCAGGAGGAGGATGAGCGGTGTAGGGGGATAATCATGCCCCCCTCTCCTGCAGTGTCCCATTTCACTGACTGGCACTGGGGGAGTGGGGGGGTGAGCATCTCTAAGACTTCAGCAGAGTGAGGTAGGGCCAGTGGGGAAGTGGGCTTAGCAGGGTTGAGAGGGTCTCCTGTGGGGTGATCCTCCAGCTCTGGAGGCCTCCTCCTAGGCTGTCACTCAGAGGCCACTGACTTTCCCAACCCTGGGGCCACCGTCGGAGGTGCTGTCAACAGAAGCCCAGGAAGAGCAGCTGGGGTGGGCCAGCGGTATGACTTTTAGTACATCCCTCCCCCTGTCTGAACCTCAATTTCCTCCTTTTATAAAACAAGTGGGTTAGACTAGACAGCAGTGGTTTCCACTGCCTCCCCCCGCCTCGTGAATTCTTATGCAGAAACCTGGCATATAATATGGCTAAAGTGGAACTGCTCTGGCTCCCGTTCCTCACACTGGTGGCTCCTGAAGCAGGGTCTAAAAATCCCCAGATGACCTTTGAGGCCCTTTTCGGTGAGGTTCTAGGAAACCTGTACTAACCCTCAGAATCGTTGCCTAGTGTCGGGGTTGGGGCCAGGAATGTGAATTCTAGAGGTTGCATGAAGAGAAACGTGGTTGTGAAGAAGGGCCTCATCCTTGGAACGTCTGGAGCCGATGGCCTGCTCCTCTGGGCAAGAGCTGCCGCTGTGCCCTCCCCTCCGCCGTGCGGTTTTATCTTTCCAGGGCCAGAAGAGCGCCTGTGCTGCTGGGTCCCGACTGGTGACCGTCGTTCCACCTCAGAGTTTCTCCCGTTTATTTTCATGTTTCTAAACTGGTAGCATGCAAATTCGCCTTGGGGAGAGATGTGAGGAGAGGGCTTTAAGTTGTAACCAGCTGTTCTGACCCGACCAGGTGCCACGATTTCTTGAGGGCCTGCCGTCTGCTAGCTGCCGCGAGGGGACAGAGGCGAGAACGTTATAGCCCCTGGCCTCCGGGGTCTCCAAGACCATGGGCAGGAACTCACATTTTGGGGATCATCCAAGCAGTATTTAAAGCATTTTACATATGTTACCTCATTTGTCCGATAAGGTGGATGTCAGACTCATTTTTTATTATGTAAAACTGCATACCAAATGCATACATATACCCCATCTACCCATGCGGCCACCATCCAGATCAAGAAACAGCATTGCCAGCACCCAGAAACCCCGTGTGTTTCCTTTTAGGCAAATCCCTCCCCCAGGGGTAACCACCAACTGCAGCACCGCAGGGTAGTTTTCCCTGCGTGAGGGCTTTTGTGTCTGGCTTCTTTCATTCCATGTTATGTTTGCGCGTTGCACCCATGCGGTTGCAGATAGCAGCAGTTTATTCTCATTGTTGCATAATAACTCCATGGTGTGGGCTTATTTATCTATTCTTCTGTTGGTGGCCATTTGGTTGTTTCCAGTTTTTAGTTATTATTAATGGCGCTGCTGGAGCACTCCAGCGTGGGTTGTTTAGAAAACATCTGCCTGCCTTTCTCTTTGGTATGTCCATCGAAACTGCCCAGCAGTTTTCCAAAGTGGCCCAGTGTTTAAAAGTCCTAGTTGCTCCACACACTCACTGACACTAGCTGTTGTCTAGACTCATTTTCCACGTAAGGAATTTGAGGCTCAGCAAAGTTGTCCCGTGCTAAGTGCGTGCTAGTAAGTGGCACAGCTGGGATTTGAACCCAGGCCCATGTGACTATGGAATCTGCTCTCTCCCTCTGGGTTAGACATAGATGTAGATTATGATGAGCCAGAACGTGATAAGCTCTCACTCTAAAAATATATGAAGAGCTCTCTGTGGGAATTTAAAAAGGAAGAGAATTTTCATCTGTTTTGGCAAGAAGAAGGGTCATGGAGCCTCACAAGTAGGGTAGTATTTGCGCCAGGAGGAGGGCTCTCCAGGTGGGCTTCCCCTGGAAAGGGCGCAGACTGAGCTGAGGCATGGCAGGGGTGAATGTTCTGGGAGACATGGGGGGTCTCCTTTGACTGTAATATAGGGCACGTGGGGGCAGGAGGCTAAGGTCGGGAAGGTGAGTTGGGGCCAAACTGGGGGGTCTAGTTTGTCCTTAGGGACTCCCCTGCCCTCACCCCAGCCAGGCAAGATGTGGAGCCCAAGGATGAGGCTTGTCCCTTTGCTGGGGAGCTGGGGCTGCTATGAATCCAGCTCAGCCCCTGATAGCAAATGGCCCCGGCCTCCAGCCAATGGCAGATCTTAGCTGCCGCTGGGACCACTCTCAGGGTATTTGCCAACAGAATTTTTTGAAGTTTTCTGCTTCCATCTGGCTGTGTGAAATTAGTAACCTTACTAATTTGTAACCCCCCACCCCAAGGACCTGATCCAAATCATTTATTTGGAAGGATTTTTTTTCAGCACAAAGAAGGTGGTGGGGTCTGCCCTGTGGGCTCGACTCAGGAGGTTTGCCAGGATGGAGGGGGGCAGTGAGCAGGGTGGAGCCTCTGATTCTGGTCAAGCCAGATTTGCCAGGAGGACCTCCAGATCTTCCCTCAGAAAGGAATGGAACCGGTTGTCTGAATGGCTGTGGGAAGCAGAGACACAAACAATAGTCTGGGATGAGTCCAGCGGTAACTGTACAATCACCGTGTTTTTAGCCCAGCGGTTTATGCCCTCATCACGATGTGTGAAGTAGGTGAGATGGATGTTGTCGCCCCTGCATACAGCTGTGGGGAAGTGAGACGCAGAGAGGGCCCAGCATGCTCTGAGTCTCATGGCCAATACACAACCAGCCTAGCCTAGAACTGGGGCTCCTGGAGCCTGCTGTTTGCAGTATCCTGTCCTCGCTTGGCCCTGGCCCCAGGGCTGAGTGCAGGGTGAAGAGAAGCAGGGAGGAGGATGTGATGGACCACGAGTGCCGACAGGCAGGGGGTCGGCAGGTGACCCTGAGAATAAGGCCTGAGTGCCTGGCCAGCTCAGTCTGGAGGTCTTTAGAGATGTGTGTGCCTTCGTGGAAGGGAGGGAGGCGGGTGCCATCTTGGTAACAGAGCTGTAGTTTGCAGGGGACAGAAATGGAGGAAAGAGGGTGAAATGTACATACCGCCTGAGAGTTAGAACAGCTCCAGCCACTCGGCGTGGATGAGACATGCCCTTGTGTAATGGTGCCTCCACCCAGGCTGATGAAAGCAGTCTTTTGGGGTTCATGGGGCCTGGGTGTGGCTGATATCTGATTGACAGGCAGGAGAAGAGCTGCCAATGCTTAGCCAAAATGAGCTCTGAGAGGCCTGTGATAATGCCTCTTGAAAGACACGTCCACAGGCAGCTGGTGTTATCTTTGTGACTTGCAGACTCTGTCCTGGGCCCTGCCCTTGGGGTGGCATGTGGCTGTTCCAGGAATGGCAGAGCTCCTTGGGGAAGGAGGATCCCAGGGCAAGATGCAAACAGTCTCTTCTGATGGAGAAGTGAGCACTCCTCATGGCCCAGGCTCTCCATCAGGTGCCTTGGGCAGGCAGAGTTAGCTCCCTTTTACAGATGAGGAAACTGAAGCTCCTCTGACCTTCATCTCAGCTCCTCTGAGATGAGCCACAGAGCCTGCTGTGGGCAAAGCTGGAACTAGAACCTCAGGCTCCTGCTTCCCGATGCCTGTTGTCATCAATTGGTCACACCACTCCCGCCCATCTTTCCCTTGGGGTGATGAGTGAGAGACTTTACAAATCAGTTCACGCCCAAGTTCAGGTGGCGCAGGCCCTGAGGGAGCTGAGGTCATGAAAATCTCTTACCTTCCAACTGCATTTTCCAATTCACAAAATGATTTCATGATTTGCCATCGGTTTTTACAGTATTAGTCCCTTTTACAGACTGGGAAGCTAAGTCTCCTGCTGTTTAAGTGATTTGCCCAAGCAAAACTGGGACTTGAACCTCAATATTCTGACTCAAAAATGATTGCTCTTTCTTCTGCATCACAACTGCCTCTTCCCTCAGTAGACCTGAACTTCCTGAGAACAAATCGCTGACATAGGTTGGCATGGCTGTTCCTCTGAACTCGGTCAGAGCAGACCTGAATAAGTGAGGAGGGCTCTTTTCTGCCTCCTTCCTCTAAATCAAATCAGCCACACAGTGTCGGTCCCAGGAAAGGCTTGAGCAGGCCAGTTCTTGAGGAACGAGGGCTGTGGATTATTGTTGAATTATTAGCTCTCTTGCACCTGATTGCTTTCAGCTCAGACTCTTAGATTTGTGTCAATTTACACATCTCTCCTGATCTCAGTTTCAGGGCTGCGTGCACCAGGCCTCAATGAGGAGCCCAAACATGGAGACTTTCAAGCAGCAGAAGGTGGAGGACTTTTACGACATCGGAGAGGAACTGGGGAGGTAAGAGGCTGTGCGTGGTGAAGGGGATGCGAGATGGAGCCAAGGATGCACTGCTCTTGGTGCACTTGTCAGTTGATCTTGCCACAGGGTTCGTGGGAAGCTTTAAAAACAATCCTGAGGTTTATTTACTTAATTTTTATTGAATTTATTGGGGCAACATTGGTTAACAAAACTATACAGGGTTCAGGTGTGCAATTCTATAATACATCATCCGTATATTGTGTGTTCACCACTCAAAGTCAAGTCTCCTTCCATCACCATATATCCCCCCTTTACCCTCTTCTGCCTCTCCTCACCCACCTTTTCCTCTGGTAATCACCATACTGTTGTCTGTGTCTATGAGTTTTTGGGGTTTTTTTGTCTTTGCTTAATCCCTTCACCTTTGTCACCTGGCCCCCAACACCCTCCTCTCTAACAGCTGCCAGTAATCCTGAGGTTTGTTCATCTTTATGGGTGGTTCTGCAAATAGTCATCTCTCTGAAAATACAGCCACCAGCAGAAGGGACTAGAATTGTCGAGTTCTGTGTTTTCAGTACATTCTGGCTAAGAGTTATGGCGAATCTGTCTGATTCTTGGTTTTTCTGTTACTGTTCTCCCAAAGCTCTCCCCAGGCTTTGCATTGGGACCTGACCTGTTGATTTTCTTCTCCAAGTTCCACTTGGCATTCCACACAGCTCCCAGGATTTTGTTTCATAAGCTCAGAGCCTGCATGGGAGGTGAAGTAATCCTCCTGAAAGTGGCTTTGCATTGAGTAACAAGCCACATGAACGAGCGTAGTCGTGAAGTTTCCTAGGATCTGAGTTAACAGGAGGCCCTTCCTCTTTATAGAGCCCTTGGGGCAGGGCTAATTCTTTACCTTCTTTAATTTTAAGAGACAAAACAGAAAGAGCTTCCAAGCCACAGCCAGACTCTGAGAAGAATGGGAGGTGCTGGTGCTTCAGGTTCAGATGGTGCTTTTCCTGGGTGACTGGACGGCTGGTATTGGGGAGAGCAAGTGATATGCGGAGACCCCAGAGGAGGGTGACTGTCTGCCTTATTTTGGACACTGGGCTGACCTAGGCCATCTAGGGCCCGGTGAAAGAGGGGAGGAGGACGGAGGGCCAGAAGCCGGGGGTGGTCACTCGGAGTCTGCCTCTGAAAGGGAGGCCGGGCTCTTTCTGCCTCAGGTGCTTCTTCTGACCTTGGTGACACCAGGGAGAAAGTGGCATCCTTAGCAGCGAATGCTGCCAGTGGCATTTGCTTCAGTGGCCTCACCTTGGTCACACCCTGTGTGTAGGGCTCAGTGCTAAGTGCTGTGGGCACAAAGATGAGGAGGAGACAGGCCGGCTCTGCCTTCCCGGGGCTCCAGCTGGCTGTGCGGGCAGCCGCTCACACAACAGGGATGGGAGTAGTGCCAGAACTGGGAGCTGAGAGTTGAGGCGGGAGACTCCGAAGGAGGAAATACCAGCAGTTTCCTGGGGGAATTCGTCTATTATTCCTTCCCAGTCCTGTCTTTTCCCCACGCACTGTATCGGAGCACTGAGAACTGGCAGAGGCCTCACGTTTTCTGCTCCTCCCTGTGACAGGGCATGAAGCCCCCTGTGTCTCACAGGCTGGGAGCCTTAAAGGACCCCGCCTGCTTTTTTTAAAGTGCTAACCAGACAAGGAGGGGTTGGAGACAGGAGAGGCCTTTGGAATGGCTTGACATGTAGGACTAGTGGTCTAGAGGTGAGACGAACTGGAAAGCCATCAGGGGCCCTTTCTAACAGGCCCTTCCTCTGAGAGCTGAGGAAGCTGAGGCTCAGAGAGGGGAAGGTCTTGCCTGGGGCCATAAACAGGCTGGAAGGAGAGCTGCCTCCAGGTGATGGCTCAGCTTCTGAAGGGACAGTCCTACCTTTCTCTCCTCCCCTTCTTTTCTTCACTTAAGGTTCTGTTGTGCACCAGCCACTGCCCAAGAAGTGATAAGTGCACGGGGATATTCTTGTTCTCTTGCAGCTTATGCTCCATTGGTGGAGAAAAGCACTGAACCAGTGAGCAGGAAAGGGAGCAGGAAAGGATGCATCCCTGTAGTGTGTGTTAAGGGCTGTGAAGGGACACAGCAGGGTGCTAAGAGAGAATAGGGGCCGTAGGTTACACTGGGTGGTCAGGGAGGGCTGTTCTGGGGAAGAGATTCTGAATTTGAGAACTGGGGGTTTAACGTGAAGGTAGAACAACAGCATGGACGTAGGCCCAGACATGGGGAAGGGCCTGGGGTCTGAACTGCTGGCAGGAGACCAGTGTGGCCTCCGAACGGGAGCTGTGGGCAAGCCATGCCAGGTGAGGCTGGAGACATTGGTGGGGGCCCGATGCAGCCGGCAAGCTCCCTGTCAGCACCGAATGGTGGAGAGGTTTGGCCTGAGGGGCCCCACCGACTGGGGCTGGGGTCCCCTTCATAGCTGTGCAGCCATAGGACGACTTGACCGCTCTAGGCCTCAGTTTTCTTCCATGTATCATGGGAATAATAATAACAGTACCTACTTCACAGCTGTGGGGAGTAAATGAGATGCTGAGTCCATGGTGCTCCTCCCAGAGCCGGGCACAGGGTAAGGGTTCAGTGAACAAGAGCTGCTGGCCTTGGAAGTGAATTTGGGGCATTGACGTCCTGCCTCCCCCAGGTAGAGCCTCTAGGAGAGAGGGGCGGGACTCTGTGGGCAGGACAGCAGGGGAAGGAGGCCGTTGTTCTTGTTTTGGACAGAGCTGTGCTCGATGCTCCTTCGGCTGTCAGTGAGCACCTGGCCTCCACTCAGGCCGGACCCACAGGGCACAAACTCATTTTTGCCTTTAATTTGCATGCTTCTGGGAAGTGGGGGAGAGTATATGGTAGGGTGGTCTTTTCCGTTTGACCGGGAGGATTGAGTAGGAGGGTCAGCGTCAGGAGGCGAGCATGTGGGAAGGAGTGGTGCTCCCGGAGGAAGGGCGCAGGTAGTTGGGTTCAGGGATAAATCCTGTGCAGCCAAGGATACAAGGCAATTAAACATACACAGCATGTAGCAGTCGGTGGTTTCTTCTTTCCTATATTTTATTGCTTTCCTTTACTTAGATTATTAGATTATTATATTAACATAAAATCATTAAATGTTACTGTTGAACTGGATCTCCACAGAATTTAGTTCAAATCTCCATTTTATGGGCAAGGAAAATGAGGCCCGGAGAGGGCAGGTGATTTCTACAAAGTCACAGAGCAAGCAATATACGAGGTGGAATCGACAGAAGCTTTTCAACGACATTGTGCTGGTTTAAAGAAACAGATGAAAAATTATCTATATGTACATTCAGCTTTTATCCACAGTCCCCACGTCTCAGGGTGCCTGCCCCCCCACCCCCGTCACCCCACTCATCCACCAGCCATCCTCTCCTCCCTCCCTGTTGAAGACAGTGGCCTTAATTAAGCCCCGCTCCTTCCAGGAGGCTCACCATGCACGGCACCCTGCTAGGCACTTAACCTGCAGAATCTCCTTTCGTAGGGACTGGAGCGTTGGGCCAGGTAGGGACCTACTGCTCCAAAGCCTCATCCTTCCTGGGAGCCAAGGAATTCCCCGGGACAGCCATGTGGACAGGGCTGCCTGCCAGACCTGAGTCTCCCGACGGGGTCCTCTGTTGTTCAGGTCACTCACCACACGCTCAGCTTAGCCCGGCAGCCTCTTTTGTGAGAGAAACCCAAACCTTCCGGACATGTGTAGGGCCCAGATTTCCCGGGCTGGGTGCCGTAGCCCAGTCTAGTGACAGAGCACTACAGCACAGCAGTAATAGTTGTCTGTTTGCTCGTCTCAGTCCTGGAGGAAAGTGGTTTCAAGGGAAAAGGGTTTCTGAAGCACAGAGGCTTTTACTACTTTTTTTAAAATGAGAAATAATTTTGTTTTATTATAGAGGTGAAGCATGGCAAATGGCATCAAGTTATGATGAGTTAAAGTAAGAAGTAGGATTCCCTCTGCTCTCCCTCCACATTTCGTGGCCACAGGTAGATTCTGATGGTAATTTTCTTTTCTTTTTTTTTTTTTTTTTATTGTGACTTCATATAGTTTATTCATTTTTTATTGTTGTTCAAGTACAGTTGTCTCCATTTTCCTGGGGTAATTTTCTAATGGCAAGTTAGGACTTTTTCTAGGTAAAGCGAAGTGTGTACACGGACCTGGATGGGCTCTTGCTGCCGCCGCCATCTCGGCTTGCTTTTCTCAGTAATGAAGTGCAGCAGATATCTGTTTACAGCCATGTGTTAGATCTGTGAGACTTATTTTGGATGCAAGCTTTTTTAATAACAAATTTAAGAAGACAGTTTAAGCCAATAAAAGATTAGCAGCCTTGACACGGCAGCTATTTTTATTTCTGTTTTACCTTCTAATCTTTCCACGGCTATTTCTCACGTCCACACACCCCCTCTTGTGTGTCTGCTGGAGGCACTCGTAGGCCTGCAGGTAACCCTCCCCCACGCGCTAAGCCCCCAGGGCAGGTCGGGGAGAGAAAGGGGAGCAGGAGCAGTGCCCTGGGGTTGGCGGAGGGAAGAGATTAGGCCTATCCTGTCTCACAGTCGTTTGTGCTGCGCTGTCAACTCTTTGAAGCCAGGTCCGCATCAGTTCTCCTATTTTGAGTGTCCCTACAGCACTGAGACAGAGGCCAGAGGGCCACAAAACTCTGTCACTTCCCTCTGTGCTTGCTGTTCCCTCACTCTTGGAAAAATGAAATTTTCCCCTCGAGTTCCAGATCAAAGGCTGTCTCTGTGGCAAAGCCTGTCCTGGCCCACCTCATCCTAATTACCTCTTATCCTGGGCCCACATCTCTATTGAGTGCTGATGCCCTGTCCTATCTCATGTCAGACAAAGGGTTCCCTTGGCCATCTTCCCCTCTGGACTGAAAGTTCCTCCAGGTTGGGCTCCACTCGTGCTTCCTCTTTTATCTCTCCATCCCCCCCTCCCTGCCACCACAGTGTCCAGCCTAGGCCTTTTATACTTGATAAGTGCTCAGCTCCCATAGATACCCATCAGTTACGTGCAGAGCTGTCTGCAGCCTGCCTTGAGTTAAAACGGAGGCAGAAAACATCAGCTAAGCACCCAGCTCCTGTAGGCCTTGGAGTCCATGAACATCCATGGTTCTCCGTGCATAGTGGGAAATGCATAGTGGGAAACAAAACACAGAAATTACCCCCATTTCCTGGACACGCATTCTTGTAGTTAATCCTTGTAACACCCTGGGAAGCAGCTATTATTTCCATTTTAGGGATTAAGAAACTCAGCCTCTAAAAGTTGGGGAACAGAGGTACTTTCCTCAAAAGTTAATGAAATGATAAGATGGAACAGGCCATGAGCTAATTGGGGGACCCCCACCTTCCCGCCCGAACACGCACTGTTTGTTCAGAGGAGGAAGCTAGGAGCCTGGGTGGGGCAGCTCCTCCCAGGCTGATCTGGGAAAGTGCAGGCAACCACCCGAGGTGCAGGCTGCTGAGCCAAGGGCTGAGGAACTGCAGGCCTGGGCTTGGGCAAGGGGGCACACAGAGGGGGCGAAGGGATGGGGCTGCCAGGAGGACAGGCGACTGCAGAGGGCCCTGGGTAATAGAAGCTACGGGCGAGGGAGAGAGGCGCTTTGATCATGCTTTGTTAGGAAAACAAAGCACAAAGCCACTCAAACAAAGTGGCTGCGTTGCATACGCTTCTTCGGTCAGAAGCTGGCATGTGGGGCACAGTGCGTGCCTGAGGGGCAGGTCTCCTGGAGCTCAGTTTGCATTGTGAAAACTGTCGGAGCCGAGGAGAGGTGCTTGCAGGGCGGGGCACAAGTAGGGGCACAGCTGTTGTGTGGAAAACAATACAGTCATTAACAAATGATAGTACAAGAACACGCTCTATGTTTCATGCACTCACAACTATAAACCTGCTCGCGCCCCACCCCGTACGTGGGGCACTGGCCCATTATCCTGGATCCACTGTGTATGCTTTCTTTTCTACTTACCTGTTGCTAGTATGTACGTTTCTGTGTTGTGTTGTTTTTTAACTCAGTATTCTGTGTACGTATACCTTTTATGTATACAGAGCCTAGGTAACTTGAAACACGTTTTGTTTTGAAAGAATTTCAAATTTACTACACAGGTTGCAGAATAACAGAACTCCCATACACACCCTTTATCTAGATACCCCAATTTTTAACATTTTGTCACTTCCTCTCCCCTTCCTTTCCCTTTCCAACTCCTCCTGCCCCTCTCCCGCGTCCCCCTTCCCTCCCTCCTTCCTTTGTCTTTCTAACTATTGTTGTTTCTGAACCACTTGAGAGTCAGTCGCAGATAGTTTGCCTCTTTATCCTGAAACACTTCATTATGCATCTCCTAAGGACATAGATATTCTCTTTCACAACCATAATGCAGTTTTTAAATATAGGACATTTAACTCTGATATGATATTTTGATCTAAGCTCTCACTCTTATTCCAGTTTTGTCAGTTTTCCCGCTGGCGTGCTTTATCGCGTGTTCTCCGTGCAGAGCAAGGTCCAGTGCAGAGCGCACACTGCAATTTGCTGTCATGCATCTGCAGGCTCCCGTAGTCTGGACAGTCCCGGGGCCTTTCTTTGACTTTCATGACATGGATATTATTGGAGAATAACAGCTTTAAAAAAAATAGGTATAGTATATATTTTTTAACTTCGTAATATTCTGCTCTATAGACATTCCCAGTTTACTTAACTTTCCCCTATTGTTTCTCACTACTAAAAATAAGCGTTTCTGTGGACATATTTGTTCAATTTCCTGTCCCTGCGTTATTTCTGCTGGGTGTATTCCCAGAGGTGGAATACCAGGTCAAAGGTTATGACAGATTTTTAACGGTTAAAACTGGAAACACCGAAGCAGTTTACTAGGTCACCAACGTGCACTTATTTCCTTATGGCTTTGCCAGTGCTCGCTGTTTTGTGTGTTTCTGGTAGTTCAAGGGTTTTGTGAAGATACATGACTGTGTTTTTGCTATAGGGAAATGTAAAGTGGTTGAAGTTTTTTGTGCTTCTCTCTTAATTCCAAAACTTATTCTCTTGGCCACTTTACCTTTTTTCATGGTGTTTACATTTCATTTTCATTTAATTACATTTTTTATGGATAATTTGAAGTACTGATAGCAACGCAAGGCAGGTAAGGCAAATACTATACCTCCCATTTTATAAATGAGGAAAATAAGGCCCAGAAAGCTTACCTGACCCATAAGGGCCCCACACAGAGCTCTTTCCTGTAGATGGATGGTATTCCCTCCTGCCCCCACAGGTAGAGGCAGTCAAGGTCGTTGGGGGACCCCAGAATGCCAAAAAGGGTTCCACTCGTTTGTCTCTACATTTAGATGCTGATGGGAAGCGGCTCTGTCAGAGAGCTTTCTGAGACAGTGCTGTCGGGGGGAGGAACTTCTTTGGGGTGGGGTGCTGGGAGGGCAAAGGAGAGAGCTGCTCCCCTGTTCTTCCCTTTGCCGGGGAGACCAAAGTGAGGGGTAAATGCAGAGGCCAGTGGTAGGTACCCCTCACCTCCACTGTAGTAAAGCACCCCAGGGCTCTGGTCGTGGGAGACCGCAGTTTCCAGGGCCTCTTACCGGGGGAGGGCTGCCGCCTTCAGAGTCTGTCTCCCGGAGACTGCCCCAGACCTCAGAGCAGCCTCGACAGGCTTTATAGCCCAAGAACTGTCACCTGCAAAGCCTCCTACAATGTCTAGTCCAAGGAGCAAAGGACTGTAGTCCTGGAGCCGAATCTGCCTGCCACCTGTTTGTGAGCGGCCCTGGAGCTGAGTGGGTTTTACGGAGGAACAGTCCCAACAGGTGTGATGGTAGGAACATTAACTCTGGAACCCAACTTAGCAAAATGTTTTCCTCCTCACTAAAAAAAAAAAAAAGTTTCTTTTCATTGGAAGACCTCTATTACCAAAAACAGGCAAAACAAAATAAAACTCAGTTCTTATTTTTTAAGTCCATCAATTAAATATTTGTTGAAATTTAGGGTTTTTTTGGTCATATGAGGACCTACATAATACCCTTGATTTTGCTTCTTGGCCCATGACACCTAAAATACTTATCATTGGGCCCTTTACAGAAAAAGCGTGCCTACTCCCGATCTACTTAAGTAGAGTTTGCTATTTAAGCAGCAAAACTTTAGAAAGGTAGATGGTTGGGGGGTGGGAGACAGGGTGCAACAGATCCAAGCGAAGGTGCAGTATGGGAAAGGAGAAGCCAAGGGCGAGCACAAGCCACTTGTCCCCCTTCCCGCCCTCCCTCTCACAGCGCATGAGGAACCTCTGAGAAGCCCAGGGTCAGAGCCCAGGCCAATCCTGTCCTCTTCAGGGAATGCTGGGGTGGGAAGAAGGGGAAGGAGCTCCCTGGCTGTTAGGGATTGTTTTGTATTAGGCACAGGATGGGGCGGCGGCGGGGGGGGGGGGCGTCTGCTGGTTTAATCCTCTTGAGCCCCGTGGGGTGGTAGGTGTTTTTCCCATTTTGCAGATGAGGAAGCTGGAGCTTAGAAAACTTCACCAACTTGCCAAGTGGAGTGTCAGAGCTGGCATTTAAACCCATGACTTCTGATTCCTGGTCCAGTGCTCTCTTGGAGGTGCCAAGCTGCCTAGAATTTTCTTTCAGCCTGTGGAGCATTCTCTGGAGAATAGAGAAAGAGGTCGATACTATTGTTTAGTGCTCTTGATGGTTTCCTGGACAATCTGCTGAGATCCCAGGTGTCCTGTGTCCAATCCACTTCCAGGGCTGGCACTGCCTCCCTGCTCACCCCCACCCACTGGCTGCTGGCTTCTAACCCTGAGGCCCCACTCAGGATCCTAATCTTAAATCCTGAGCTGCTGGGCCCTGGTAACTTGGCCACAAGGCCTGGAGGGTAGCACAGTGCCTTTCCACCTTGGGTCGAGGTTTATTTGGCACCGCGGGGGCAGGGCGCACCAGCTAGAAAGGAGAGCTTAGAGGTCGAGGGCCACAGCGTGGCTCTAGGAGACACAGTGCTCCTACTAGACTCTTGCAGGAGCTCCTGCCAACAGAGAGAGGAGACAGGGCAGAGGGGAGAGGGCAGCTGAAGCGGGCAGCAGAGAAGGGCGCTGAGCCCTTCGTGGCAGGAGGAGGGGCTCAGGGCTGGAGGCTGATGAGCCTTAGCCCAGTGGTGACCACTCTGGGCACTTGGAGCCACCAGGCGCCTGTCCGACCCTGGCTCTGCTACTGTGAGCTATTGGTCCTCGGAAGCAGCTTTGCTCTCCTAAGGTCCGTTTCTTCATTGTAATGGTCCCTGTCTCACAGGGTTGTTGAAATACCACACGTGGAATCTGAGTCTCTTCGTGTTTTCCAGCCTTCTGGGGTCCCATCGTTAATGTCCAAGTAGGAAAAATGAGCATTCCATTCCAGGGCAACAGGAAGTCCTGTTCCTGACCCACTGATTCTCCCCAGGGAGTGCTCACATCCTCCTCCACCTCAGGTCCCTGAACTCAAGTACCCCTTTCTCCTTCCCAAGAGGCCGCGCTCCCTCCATGGCCCTATCTTGGGCAGGAACCCAGGCCCGTTTCTGAGTGCCTCCCTCACCACTGAGACTGGTTAAAAGGGAAACCGAGTTTCATGTAAGGCTTGGGGACAGCGAGAGGAATTTCGACATGAAGAAGGAAAAGGCTTAACGTGGGAGAGAGATACCTCTGTTTCTTGACCCCTGACCTCTGTCATGATACTGGGGCCTTCCAGGCCCCTGCCCTAGGCTCCAAACCAGCGCCATGCTTTCTCCTTACCACCCGAGGGAGACCCTCGGTTCTTTCACAGACAGACAGTGTATTGTTGTTGCAACCTCTGCCTCAGTGGACTCTAGGTCTCTCTTTTCCAGAATCAAGGCCCTTTAAAGTTTCTTCCAAACAAAAAAGCCATCTCTGACATCCCTTCCTTCCCCCTCGTTCTGCCACAGATGTAAGGGACATAGCCTGGCAGGTGGGAAGTGCCTAGCAAATGCCACAGATATGGAGATCATCGTGCTAAAAGCCCAGCAGTCCAGTTGCTTAGAAGAGCTCACGCGGAGGAGCTGGGCTGGGCAATCAGTGAGGTTCTCCACATGGGGTAGGCAGGCAAGTGGGAAGTCGCTGTCCTCGCTGTACAGATCAGAGGCACAAGGACCTCGTCCCAGCCTTTGCGAGCGGGGAGGCCAGATGGAGTGGCGGTGAGGCTATGTGTCCACAGGCATTTGTAAACATAGGTCCAACTAGCAATCTTGAAAAGAATCTTAGGGAAAGATTTTAAAGGTATCTTAGAGCCAGCTAACCGCAGCATTTCCAGAGTTTGGGGCCATGAAATTCTTTCTGATGTTTCATCTGAGCTCTGATGTAGGATCCTTCCTGGGGTCCACACACGTCTGAGAAAGCGTCAGCTCCCGGCAGGCCAGGAAGCACGGCCAGACCCTGGCTAAGCTGGCCTGGCTCCACTGCACCCTGCCTGCCCGACAAGCCCTCTGGGAAGGTCTGTGGCTGGCTGTCTCTCTGGCAGCTGAACCACCCCTCTCCAATGCACAGCCAAGAATTTGTCCCTCAGGCTCAGGGTCAAACCTGGTGCCAGTCCCAGCTTTACTACTGACTGCCTGTGTGACCTTGGGCAAGTTACTTCACCTCTCTGAGCTTGATTTTTCTTATCTTGGAAATGGAGAATGGACCACCTACTTTATCAGGCTAGAATTTAAACTTAGATCTCTCCTGACTCTAGAGCACTGAATGAGATTAGGACTAAAACAGTAGACACAGTGGTTGTCATCATGGACAGTACCTCTGAATCACAGAAGTGTTTTAAACAAACACACACGCATGCATACGTGCCAGGGATTTGGATTTAGAAGGTTTGCAGTACAGAATGTACAACTGGATCCAAGATCATTCCCACAAAATGATACTTGAGACTCATAGTAGGCTCTCAGAGATGTTGGTTTATTCCTTTCTTCCCTAATAACAAGTCTCTTTATTACCCTCTGCCCAGTTATGTATTATTATTTTTTTATAATACAAAACAGATTTACGTACAGCAATGGGCATTCTAGCTGACCTGAGGACCTGCCACAATGGGAAGACTTGCTGTGCTGCCTTCAGATGTTAAGTCTCTTTATCTGACACTTCAGCAGACTTTTTAAATGGGTCTTCCTGCTGGGCCTGCTTTTCTCATTTCTAATTTCTTACCATGTACAAGCTGATGAACCAGATAGCCTATGTGCCTCTTCTGTTTATCCAGGTACTTTCCCGTGAAATGTGAGATCAGTTCCACTGTTCGCAGAAGCCAAGTTCTTCTGGTCTTTCTGGTTAGCATGTTCTTCAACTCCAGAGCAGACTCTAGAGCTTGTATGCCTGTTCCCTAGTTAGCTATCTCAGGCCTCTTAGTCACCAGAAGGCAGAGTTTACCCTCACACTTTCTTAGATATTTTAGGAACTGCTTTGCATGTTCCCCCTTCACCTCGGTGTGGTCTTCAAAAAATGCAGGAAGAAGAGGTGCTTCCGTGTCTTCACGCCGTATGGCCAGGTAACAGGCCATAGATAAATAAGCGTCACTGATGTGCAGCTCACAAGATCCACTTGATTAACAGCTCTACACTCTTCAGAGAGGAGGCTCTGGACCTGGGATGCCATCTCAGCATCAGAGAAATCCAGGCATAAAAAGTGGCACCTAGCCTGTTGTGTTATTTTTACCTCCCCTCCTTTGCTCACACTAGACCCCCGCTGGGAGTCCTTCACCCCCACCCCCACTCTTTCATGGTGTCTGCCATGCTCAACATTCCTTTCTTGCCAAAACTACCCTCTTCTCCTTTCTCCCAGGCCCCTCACAGCCCTTTGCCCCATAGAGCTGCAGGGAGCAGAGAGGAACCTTGTACAGGGGTGGTCCCTGATTGGAACAGGGATGGTCCCTTGACTCAGAGCGACCGACTCATTGGCTAGTTGCTGTCCTATGAGACGGCTGGGCTGAAAAGGCTCTGTCCACTAGGAGCAGTGGTAAGTAGCTAAAACAACTTCTCTCTGAGACTCGCTGCAGAACGTGAGGAGGGAGTGGGGCTGCCACTAGAGTTGCAGTGATTCCGTAAGCTAATTCCTTCATGGCTTCTGGGTTCACTTCCTGTTCCTGTGTGGGTCCTTCCCGTGACCGCCTCCCCCTTGGAGAGCCTGGGTAGCACGCTTTGCCTGGCTTATCTCTGTCTCGCCCATGCACGGGGCCTCCAGTTCCGCAGGTGCTCGGTTTGCCTGCTCCCAGAAGCCTGCCCTGACTGCTGCAGGTATGTCGACTACAGGCAGGGGAAGCATCTGCTCTGTGTTCCGCGATGTCCCACAGTATGTTGTGGATTTCCTAGTTGTCAATATTTACCTTTGAGTCTGCTTCCACCCTCTTCTGCACCATCCCTGAAGAAAAAAGCTACCCTAAAGCAGCTTGCAGTCCAGAGAGCTTTCTGATCACAGGATCTGGAGGTCATTCTCTTTTATTGCCCGGTACCCTATGCAGTGATAGGCACATAGTAGGTGGGCAATAAATGTTCGAATGAATTCTGGTTTCCGTTGGCTTCTATTCTGGGGTCACTATTCTGGCTTTGCACTTTGACCTTAGTCAAGTTTCTCCTCCTCTCTGGTCCCCAGTACCCTTCCCCCCTCAGCTCTAAAATGTCATGTCTATGAAGTACTGCTCGAACGTGTATTAGGTAGGAGATGCTTTGATGGGCTGTAGGGTGGGGAGAGGTGTGGATGCAAAGATAGTGTTTATATTTCTAGGAGCTTACAGAGAGATTGCAGAGGTAAATAAGCGAACAAATAAACATACAAAAACAACCTATGAGAGTATCAGGCTCAGCAGCAATTCAAGAGCTGTCAGAACATAGTGCCGCTGAAAAAGCATCCAGACAATACACGTGGTACCCGCTCAGGACCTGGCTACTCCGTGGCCTGGCACAGCTGGGAAGGTGGTGGGAGGTGGGAGCTAAGTAGGGCGCTGAATGGTGGGTGGAATTTGGATAGGCTGAGCAGGGAGGGTCGGTATACGGATGTAGATGGACTTGAGCCACCTAAATGGACAGGATGATGCAAGGTATGTTTTGGGGAGTAGGTCCCGTCCCCAAGGCTGGATGAGGGGTCTGGCAGGGAGGCAGTGGGCAACCCCAGAGCAGCAAGCCGCAGAGGGACAAAAGCCTAAGCCAGCTGTTGAAGTTTTTAATAATATTGGTCACAGGAATAGGGGGAATGGCAGAGGTGTAGGGCAACAGATGATTTCATTGTTTTTTACCTATACTTCTCTGTATTTTCTAAATTGAAAAAGTTTAACAGGTATTTGTTATGTCATTGCTTTTTAAATATTTCATGCTCCCAAGTTCAGGTTTCATACTGGTTTTGAGTTGGAGGAAGGTCAGTGGGATTGGATGGAGAAACGGGCATGGGAGGTGGGCCAGGGAGCAGTGGTCATTGTAGAGAAGGTGAGTTGATGAGGACCTGGAAGTGTCACAAAGGAAGGACGAAGGCGTCACTGCCTGCCTCCTTCTGCAGAAAGAACAGACTCAGTGAACCCTTGCCAAAGGGTTATGCAGCTGGGACGACAGCAGCTCAAGGGGAGGGAAAGGGACGGTGAGCATTCCATTCTGGTACTGGCAGTGAGTCTCCCATCCCTTTTGCCAGAACATTCTGGCAGAGATACCCCAACAGGTTTGGAAGGAGTCACTTGTCATCATGCCATTAGAATTTAGACTGGATGGGTCCCACAATGCCATCTGTCTAACCCCTTCGGCGCACTGTGGGCTCTTAGAGTCATTCTGAAATGTTAAGTAGTCTGCCCTCCGCAGAAGTATTCACCATACACAAGTTATTTCTTGGAGTGACTTGACTTCTTTTTCTTTTTTTAGATTTTATTTATTTATTTTCAGAGAGAAGAGAAGGGAGGGAGACCAAGAGCAAGAGAAGTGTTGATGTGTGAGAGAAACATTGACTGGCTACCTCTCACACACCCTCAACTGGGGGCCTGGCCTACACCCCAGGCATGTGCCCTGACTGGGGATTGAACCAGTGACTCTTCTGTTCGCAGGCTGGGGCTCACTCCACCGAGTCACACCAGCCAGGGCAGAAGGACTTGACTTTTAAAAAGCCTACTCTTTAGCGAATGTGTCTGTTGGGTGAAGTATACCTCTACGTATGGTAGCTCAAGCCCTCATTCTAGATAGTGCTGGCTTTTGGAAGCTTTTCTTAAATAAGAGCTTCCAGAAATAAGTCTGGGGAAACTTTACCCAATGCTTGGAAGAAAATGACCATTCACTGAGAACAGAACTTAAACTATTTAAATGTTAATAGTTGTCAGTACTCAGTCAGTAATAACAACATTGTGCATATTCTTTTCTCTCTGTGCGATTGCCCAGTAGCCAGCACCTCGAGCACTGCTGAGGTTAGCTGACGCTTGCCGATATTGACTGGCTTTGGGACGGTTGCTCTTGTGAAACTGTGCTCTGTGCCCACAGGTGTACGTCTCTAATGCATTTCCCTTCCCTGTTTGTTGTTGCCTTAGGTTCCAGGGTAAATGCTTCCAGGCCAACGTCTGTCTAAGCCATGTCTTCTCTATATTCTCTCTGACACAGAGTCAGGAATAAGTGGCCGGCAGATTAAACTGGAGGGTGTGGCTACATTAGTCCCATTATTTTGTCCACTCTACCTGTCCAAACTTATCTCTCAATACCTTCCAACTTTTCTCTCCTCTAGCTGCTGTCCTCATCTTTTAATGAGATGTTCTTTTCCTTCTGCTCACCTTCTCTCTCATCTCCCTGCCTCTCTCTCACTAGTTCTACTCAGCCCTCAAGGCCAGTGAAAATAACCTCCTTTCCCTTTCAAGCCTTCTCATAAATAGTTGCCCCAGTCGTCTCTCCATCCGGCTTCAAGCATCGTAGCTCTGGGAGTCTGTGTGTCAGACATAATTCTTGTGAAGTAGAAGGTTTTCTGAAGATTCATTCTGTACTCCAAGCCAGGCTGCAAGACCCTTGAGGACAGGGGCCAAAGTTTACCTTTCTTAGTGTTTTCACTGCCTCTAGTGTAGCGTGGGATGCACAGTAGGCATTCAGCAAACATGGGGACCAGCGCACCCATAAACCGCTCAGCCAGCTCAGCCTCCAGGGCTTGAGTTTGCATCTTCCCGCCCAGGAGCCAGTAGAAGTCAGCAGCATCATTTTTATCACAGCTCTGCTCACACGACATTCTTTGTTTTCTTGTCTGGAGGGGGCGGAGCAGGGGAACAGGCCAAGTGTGCAGAGCTCTTTGACATCTCGGCAGCTGTACAGAATGCTCACTTGTTCTCCCTCTCCTGTACCAGAATCGCTCCACATCATGGCTTCTCTCTGTGCTGGGTTAGCCTAGTGACTTCTGTCTTGCTCTTGCTTCTCCAGGAAGTGGCTGAGCCTGGTTCTGTGAACCCAAGTGGAGTATCTAGTCCCAGGGAGAGAAGGTGCCAGGGCTTCCCTTCGTGGACAGGGCCTGATCTCAACTGAAGAGAAGAAGTCCTGTTGCCACGGAAGTTCCAGATCGGGCTGTGGCTTTCCTGGGGTTGTCTGAGGAGTGAAGAGGCTCATCTGAGGCATCTGAGCCACCACATGGACCTGGAGTAAAGAACTTGATTCAAGTCCCACTTTGGCCAAAAATATGTTGTGTGGCCTCAGGCAAGACACTTTCCCTCTTATGGCCATGCTGCATTTTGGGGGTGCAAATGGGGCCTGAATGCAGGCCTTTTTCCTCCAGGTCCTTTGTTCTTTCCACTGCTGCACAGAAACACTGCATAAATTTGGTATCACAGCAAGTTACCTATCCTGTCCATTTCGACTTGTTCCTTTTAGGACCTGAGGTGCTCTTAGGAACAGGGACTTTCTTCCAGAGACCTGCTGTCAGACATCTATCCCCAAAACATAATTCTTTTATGTTTCCGTCCTATGGCTAGATTCCTTTAGGTCTCAGATTTCCTTGGGGCTACCTGACGGGTCTGTCTCTTTTGACAACTGCAAAGAGAGTCTCCCCAGAAGAAGTGGGCAAAGTCACGCTGCTTGGGTGTAGCTGGGCTCCGTAAAAATTTGTCAGACAGATAGATGAATGAATGAATGAATTCCAGCAGGAAATGAGAGAATTGCTGATGCCATGGCATCACCTTAACCATTGCTGCAGGAGACCAGGCCAGTCTTCGGGTGATCCCTCTGTGAAACTAACCATCTCAGAGCAGCACAAGCCCCATTTAAATCTGGGCTTGATGAAGTGGGTTCTGTCCCCACTGCCATCTCAGCTGTCGCTCTGTGTTGATGCATCTGACAAGACAGTGCAATGAGAGAGCTCTGGTGTAGGGGTGCTGGGACCAGGCTCTGGTGCTGGAGTTATGTGTGCTCGGGCAAGTCCTTCCCCCGGAGGGCCTCAGTTTTCCCGTCTCTTAATGTTCAAGTGCCTTCCAGCACGAGCCTCCTGGGCTTTCTGATTATGTGAAGTGTCCTCGTGGGGCTGGAGCTGTCTGTTCAGTCAGGGCAGGGGTCACTCACCTGGCGGCGTGGCCCACGGCACAGTAAAGCCTCTGGTGCCGCCAAGACTGCTGCTGCTGACAGCAGGCAGGGACGCTCAGCACCGAGTCAAGTTCAGGGCCTGTGTTAGCAACACTGCAAGTAAATATTGACTCTGCGGCCCGAAAATGGAAAGCAGAGATGACTGTATTAACTCACTCCAAGGGTAGAAGTTCACAAGCCCTGATAAGACAAGATGTAGTTATGAAATGTGTAGGTGTGTCACCAAAAATAGGTTGTTTAGGGGTGGGGAGAATGGAAAACACAACAAGGAAGCCTCTGTGGGCAATCCATAGCTGCTGTCCTGTCGCACTGGCTGGCCTGCTTCATCTTCTATCTGTTTTAAACACGCTTTAGGCATAGGGAAAAATCACTGGAAGGAAATACACCAAGATATGTACTGTGACGTTCTCTAGAGATGGTGAAATTGCCACTAAGTTGATTTGTTTTCGTCTGCTTTGTCTGTTTTCTGCAGTCTGCAATGATCGCATGTTACTTTTGTAATCAGAAAGGGCAGTGTACTAAAAATGAAATATTTTTCTTTGAAGGGTCTGAGCTTTCCGAATCATCCAGGTCCCTCAGATCATTGTGTTTTGTCCACTGGACTTTGTATAGTAACATATCTGTCAAGAGCAGAGGCCGTATGAGAGAAGTTATTCTAAAGAAACCCTGTTCTAAGTGTGTTTGCTCATTGACTTGTACTCATGAAAGCAGAATGTTGGTGGGAAAAATTCCAATCACTTGAGACTTCAGGATTTTTTCCCTAAGTAATCAAATGCTCACTGCTTTGAGTGCTTTCTCTTTGCCAGCCCTGTACTCCACAGTGTCCAGGCCCGGCGTGGCCTGGAGCTGGGCAGGTCTGAGAACAGGGCACTCGGATTAGTGGTTGCCTTTGAGCCGAAGGTAGGAGGAGCCAGGTACAGGCGAGGGGCTAGGCCTTAGAATTTGTAGCATGGGGGTGGGGGCGCCCTTATAACGCTAATTACCCCTGATTAAGCACTAACCATCTGCCAGGAGCCCTTCATATATTATTACTACTGTTTAGAAAACTGTGTGATAAGTGTCAGCCACTTTTTAGGGATGAGGAAACCAGGCCGGGAGAGCCATCTCTCCAGAGCACCAAAGCCAGTCCGCAGCAAACCCTGGTTCAAACCCATGTGTGCCCAACTGCAAAGCATTTACTCCTGCCACCTCCCTAGGCCGTCTCTCAGTGGTTTAGGGTTTTGCACTAGGAAACAGAAACCTCCAAAGGCAGTCTGAGCCAACAAACAAGGACTAAGGGTCTTTGGGGGACTGAGGCAGCCCCAAGTGTGACGCATTTTTGCTGTCCAGGGTAGGGCCATGAGACCATAGCACAGGTGGGCCTCCTTTGAGGCTCCTTCTGGCCAGTCTAAAGGGCCCATCATCTTTGGACTGCTTATGTGGTGGTGGGAGAAAAGGAGAGAGAGAGAGAGAAACATTGATGTGACAGAATCATCTCCTGTGTGTGCCCTGACTGGGGATTGAACCCTCAACATCGGTATGTGCCCTGACCAGGAATCAAACCTGCAGCCTTTTGGTGTATAGAACAAGGCTCCAATCAACTGAGCCACTTGGCCAGGGCATGGCTGTTAAGCGTTTTAGCTGGATTAGTAGATCTAATTTTTTTTTAAAATTATTTTATTGTTGTTCACTTACAGTTGTCTGCATTTACCCCCACCCCCAACTCCAGGCAAACCCACCTGCCTCCCTTGCTTCCACCCTCCCCCTCGGTTTTGTCCATGTGTCCTTTATAGCAGTTCCTGAATACCCTTGTCCCCCTTCTCCCCTTCCCCCTCCCCTCTGGTTACTGCCAGATTGTTCTAAATGTCAATGTCTCTGGTTATAATTTGTTTCTCTGGTTGTA
>PVJI01000851.1:182718-219495 GCA_004026765.1 Micronycteris hirsuta
CTTGGTGCCTTCTCTCATGAGTCCTTATATAAAACCCCTTAACATTTCATATAGTAAAGGCTGCGTGATGATGTACTCCTTGAACTTGACCTTATCTGAGAAGCACTTTATCTGCCCTTCCATTCTAAATGACAGTTTTGCTGGATAGATTATTCTTGGTTGTAGGTCCTTGCTTTTCATGATTTGAAATATCTCTCTCTAGCCCCTTCTTGCTTGGAAGGTCTCCTTTGAGAAATCCGCTGACAGTCTTATGGGAATTCCTTTGTAGGTAACTGTCTCCTTTTCTCTTGCTGCTTGTAAGATTCTTTCCTTATTCTTGACCTTGGGTAATGTAATTATGATGTGCCTTAGTGTGTTCCTCTTTGGGTCCTGCTTCTTTGGGGTTCTCTGAGCTTCTTGGATTTCCAGGAAGCCTATTTCCTTTGCCAGATCTGGGAAGTTCTCGTTCATTATCTGTTCAAAAATACGTTCAATTTCTTGGTGTTCCTCTTGTCCTTCTGGCAGCCCTATGATCCGGATGTTGGGTCGTTTACAAATGTCTCTGAGGTTCCTGAGACCCTCCTCATTTTTTTGAATTCTTGTTTCTTCCTTCTGGTCCATCCCATTGGTTTGAGATCCAACCTCCTTTTTTTTCCTGTTGGTTTCCTGTAAATCTTCCTCCGTTATCCTTATCATATTCTTCATCTGTTCAACTATTTGCGTCCACCTATCTTCCAGTTTTGTTAACAATTTGATTACAAGCATTTTAAATTGTGCATCTGATAGGTTGACTGTGTCGTCATCTGTTAGTTGTAATTTGTTCTGATCTTTCATTTTGGCCATTTTCATTCTTTTTATCTTGGTGCACTTGTCAGCTGGCAGGTGCCTGCAACCTGGGTCGCTTTTTGGATGACGTTGCCTCTGGGGGCGGGGCCTGGGAGGAAGCAATGGCGGCCTCCGATCACCGCGGGCTCCCGTCACTCCTCTGCTCCCCAGTTCCCCACCGCCTTTTCTGCCAGACTCGGTTCTGCTGGCTCAGCCCTGGCCTCTCTCCGGCAGTGTCGCAGGCTTGCGGGATTCACCTGTTGTTTGGGGCCACGCCCTGTTCAGGCACTGGCGGCGTGAGTCCCTCTGTGAGAGCTGCCTCTCACTCCGTTCCTCCATCCAGTACTGCCTCGCTTACTGGCCTGGATATTCGTCTTCTCCTACCTCCTGGGTGTCGGACTTCCCTTCAGTTCGATTCTGTCCATTCTGGTTGTTTAATTTTTCGCTACTGCGTTCGTTGTTTAGACACTTTGGATGTGCGGGCAGCGAGTGCGACCACCTATGCTGCCATCTTGGCGGAAGTCGATAATGTTTTGGCCATTTTCATTCTTTTTTATCTCGGCGCAGCTGTCGGAGTCTTAGGTGTTTGTCAGTGCCTGGCAACCTGGGTCGTTTTTTTGTGACGTTTCCTCTGGGGGTGGGGTCTGGGAGGGAGCAATGGCGTCTGCCGTTCACCGCCACTCCCTATCACCCTCTGCTCCCCAGTTCCCCACTGCCTTTTCCGCCAGTCTCGGCCCTGCTGGTTCCCACTGGTCTCTTCGGTTACACCGCCGGCCTGTGAGGTTCACCCGTTGCTTGGGGTCGTGTTTTGTTTAGGCGCTCCCGGGGTGAGTTCCTCCGGGCAAACTGCCTCTCACTCCGCTCCTCTGCTCAGTTCTGCCCCGCTTACTGGCCTGGATGTATGTCCTCCCCAACTTCCTGGGTGTTGGACTTCCCTTCAGTTCGATTTTGTCTGTTCTGGTTGTTTATTTTTCGCTATTGAGTTCGTTGTTTAAACTCTCTGGTTGTGAGCGGCAGTGCAGTGCGTCCACCTACGCCGCCATCTTGGCGGAAGTCCCAGTAGATCTAATTTCTGAGTCCGCAGCAGTGGTTGCCTCTTTGGGCTCCCAGGTCCAGTCCTCACAGCCCTTGGAAGGGGCCAGGCATGTCCCTGGCTTGCCCACCTCCCCTGGAACTTTCTCTACCTGCAAGCTCTCACTGGAGACCACTGTGTGCGCCCCTATCACGGGGGGAAGGCCTGCCTTCCAAGAATGATCGCCTTGGAGTTGGATTTCAGTTAAAGTTTGTCTCCACTTATTTTATTTTCTTAGGAGCAAAGATGTGTGTTTGGGGAGAGGGACTGAATTGTGATGTGTGGTGTTTTAAAAAAACTGTTTATTTTGGCCCAAGCAGCTGAGCTGATTGAAACCCAGTAGTGCCCATTATGGAAATGCCTTACCCTGTGGTTCTCTAGAATGGTGGCTGGAATATTTTTGGTTTCCTGGCAAAGCCATAGAGGATTTTGAAATTTGATGGAGAAGGTTTCCAAGTTACTGACATTGAAAGGAGCGGCGGCATGTGCGCACTTCCTCTGGCCCAGGGGTTTGCGCCCCTCTGAGGCTCGCACCGCTGTGCGCGCCTTTGATTTCTTACACGATGATGATCAGTCACAGTAATTACTGACATTCACGTACGTTATCTCATTCGGCTCCCATGGCAGCATTCCTAGACAGGCAGAGGCTCTTTACCTCCTTTTACAGAAAACTGAGCCTCGCAGAGGTTAAGCAGCCTTGTCACACAGCCAGGAAGAGGCAGTATCAGAAGGTAAGCCAAGGTTTTCTGACTCCAGCCCAGGAAAGGCAAGGAGGTTTGCACCCAGTAAGATGTGGGCCTTTCTGTGTCCTGGAGTGCAGGCTCCCTGGGCACAGGGAGACATGAGCACTGCTGGACCTCACTGTGACAGTCTGGGTCCCAGCAGGGCCAACCTCCGTAGAAAATGGGACAGCCTTTGAGGAGCTGCAGTTTGGGGTTTTGCGTGGGGCTTTGCCTTCACGGTTGCTCGTTGGTCTCTACTATAACTGCCCTCGAGACAGCAGGGGAGGTAGATGCTGTTAGCCCCATTTTACAGATGAGAAAACTGACATTTCAAGAGGCTGGGTGACTCACCCAATGTCATTTATTCATTATTCACATAAAAATATTTTTTAAAGGTTTTATTTATTTATTTTCAAAGAGAAGGGGAGGGAGGGAGAAAGAGAGGGAGAGAAACATTGATGTGTGAGAGATCAGTTGCCTCTTGTGCACCCTCATCTGGGGACCTGGCCTGCAACCCAGGCATGTGCCGTGACTAGAATCGAACCAGTGGCCTTTTGGTTTTCAGGCTGTCGCTCAATCCACTGAGCCACACCAGCCAGGGCTCACGTAAAAGATATTGATTGGGTGCCTATTGGAGGTACGCGGGGGACTGAGGTTGCAGCTAGTGACCGGGGAAGGAGGGAATTGAAGGCGAGTAAGAAGAGGGAACATAGTAGGTACTCACCTCTAACTGCTGAGTCAGAGCCCTTGAGGACCGCCCCTGCTTGCGGGTCGCTTGGTATCTGCCGCAGCAGTGAGAACATGGTGGGCTCTGGCCCAAGTTCCAGGGACACTTTGTTATTCATGTAAATAATGATGATGGTAGTTACTGCCATTTATCGTCCTCCTGTTGTAAAGCAAACCCTAGCCTGGGCATTTTCCATGTTTCTAATTGTCATAGCAACCTATGTGGCAGTGATTATTTACCCCACTTTACAGATGGGAAAACTGAGCCTCAGAGAGATCAAATCACTCATATCCCAAGTCACCCTGGGATTAAAATCCAGTCAGTTTGATTCCAAAGCCAGACCACTTTCCCCTGACCTACACTGCTTCTCTCTGATAATGGACTTTGAGAAACTTGCTGGGGAAGGGTGATCCAGTTACCTTGGGGGAGCTCATGCATGAAGAGGGTCAGGTGTAGAGGGGGCTGGAGTGGGTGGACAGGACGTCAGCTCTGGACAGAGAATCTTTAAGGGGCTGTGGGCCCTGCTGGTAGCAGCTGGCACCCGATGAGATAGTAGGGCAGGCAGGGTGGGCTCCTGTTCATGGCCCTGCATCCAGCGGGCCTGGAGTTCTCTGGCTACTATGTCCTCTCGGATGCCCGCCTGGGAGGGTCCCACTGCCACAGGCCTCATGACCCCTGTTACCCAAACATATGTGACACCCTCTCTCAGAACCCTAATCCTAACCCTGACCCTGACCCTGACCCTAAGCCCAAGCCTGCTTTTCCATCTTTTTCCCCTGCCATGTTAGATTTCGGGGGCTGCCATAGGAAATTACCACAAACAAAATGATTTACAACAACAGACATTTATTCCCTCACAGCTGTGGAGACCAGAAGTCTGAAATCCAGGTGTCCGTTGGTAGGGTTGCTTCCTTCTGGAGGTTCTGAGGAGAATTGGTTCCAGGCCCCCCCCAACCCCCACCCCCAACCCCCCACTGCCTCACCCCGATTTGCCAGCCTGCAAAATGGACCCTGCTCCTCCGGCCAGATTCCTCATCCTTCCCCACCTGCCTCTCTTCCCCTCTGCCTCTTGCTTCTTTGGTAATTTCTCCCTCCTCCCTCAACTGTGGCATGTCTTGTTTTTATTTAATAGTATTAACTTTTTTTGTGTAGGATCAGGTCTGCTTTTTTCAATTAGGTGTAAGCTCCCCTGAGGTGCTTGCATTTGGTCTTTGATAAATACCTGTTGGCGCCCCAGTGGCTGCTCACCTGGCAGAGGAAATTGTTTGTGGACTCCTGGTCTCATCCAGGACCTGTTGGAACAATCCTACAATGTTCTACCTGAGACCTCTGAGAGTATCTAATAGTCCAACCTCGGATTTTCCAGAGGAAAATATGAAGACTCATGAAGTGGGTGACTTCTTCCTAAATTATCAGGTGGTTTGAACAAGTTGCCCACTTTCTGGGTTCTCATTGCTCCCTCTGGAAAACCAGAACATTGGAACTATCAGATACTGTCTGGCAAACAAACAGAAATAAATGATAAAGATTTTTCAAGTGTCTTAGAGTTTGCAGACTTGGAGTACAGCGAGGCAAAATCTGAGAAAGAAAAGGTAAATGTTCTTGTAGTAAAAAGTACATTCTTGGGATTAATCAGTCCTGCATTCTTAGCCTCAGGCTTGGTCCAGGATGGTTACCAGTCAGATGTCAGGCAGCCTGGATAATGGATGTCAGGTGCATGTCAGGTGGATGTCAGGTGGTCTGGATACGTGAGTCTTCAAAGGGCAATCAGAGGGTTACCTGGAGGTCCGATGTATATCTAGGCATTCATGCAGGACTGGAAAGTTCAAAAAGTTTAAGTTCCCAGATTAGTTAGAACAAGAATAGAGTTTTTTCCTCACGCTTCAACCTGCATAATGATGTTAATTTTAGCAGCTTGGTTGAAGTGACTCCATTTTATTTATTCCCTCTCTCCACTCTTCCCTCATCTCAAAGTTCCCTTTCAGGTACAGCACTGTGTTTGTCCCAACAGTCCTCAGGTCGCTGGAGGGCCGTGTTTGGTAATAGCAGGGCCTGGACCAAAATGCAGGTTCTCCCTGTGCCTGAGGTAGGCCGGAGTGGCCCACTCCTTCACTTCTGCCCCCAGCGCTGCTGCCTCCTCTTGAACAACAAACTGCAGGGCGGATCACGCTCTCCTCTGCTAGCAGTCTAAGGGACGACCCCTCTTCCTGAGGGTCAGGTTCTCTAGGATGGGCAAGGCCATCATGGAGGCCAGTGAGAGGAAAATGAAGTGAATAAACCCTTGACCCAAGTTGGGGCAACCTTGGGGAGGACCCTGGCGGCGAGCCTCCCAGCCCAGAGCCCTGGCAGGAAGGTGTTTCTGTCTGGCAGAGCTGCCAGCCACACCCAAAGAAGATCGAGAATTTGCTAAGTGAAATGACTCATTAGTCCCGAACTGGAGCTATCTCTCTGCTCACAATGGCATCCTGATTTATTCATGTGAGGCTGGAACGCTTGCAAGGACGGGGCCCTTGCTTCCTGTGGCTTCCCTGTGATGGGCAGGCAACTGTGTTTTTCCAGAATGGATAATTTCTCAAATCTAGGTTGCTTTCCTGGTGGCAGCCCGGAAACCTATAACTCTGGTCACTTAACAGCAGCCCCATTCCTGGGTCTGCAAGCATTTTAGAAGGAATGCATTCTTATCTGGGCCTCAGATCCTTGTTTGGTGATGGGGGGGCGGGGGGAAGGTGGGGTGGTGGTTGGGCTCCATGGTATTTCAGTGCCTTCTAGCCCTCAGGTTCTTTACTTTTAAATTCTTTCCCCTTCCCCCAGCCAACCCTTCTGTTTTCTTGAGATATTTGCTTCCATAGGGCTGCTGCAAGGTAATCAGAGACATCTCAGCTGCTTGGAAGCCTCGTGCCGGGTTTCACTTTTCTGCCCAAATTACCAAGTCTTAAAGGCACCTATTGTTGCTTAAGCTGTTAGTTTCCAGCCTTTTAAGATTGCACAGATTCACCTAATGTCTTCTGACTTGTGGCTCCCAGCCTAAAACCTCTGTAATGAAGAACAAGATGCCAGCCTTCAGGAAGAGTTAGGCTCACCCCATCTCCGAACTCCCTCAGGCTGAGGGAGCAGGACCTGCCTCACTCTACAGGACTTTGAAGTGCTGCCGTCACTGCTTCCTGCACCCTGGTTGTGGGAGGAGTCGGGTCCTTAAGGATGTGGTTGCCGCCTTGTGGATTGTCTGGGGGTGGGGGTGGCAGGGGGTCCATAGGCCTCCTTGGAGGGACCAGTTTGGGGCTGTATCATGGTTTTTGCTTTTGTTCTTTTTGTCTGTTTGACATTACGATCACACCAAAGATATGTTCGTATCCCATTTCCCCCGACTACGTTACAGTGTAAACATTTTTTCCTGCCATTCCCTTGGTAAATGTATTTATTGGCCCTGTGATGTTCTGGATTGAATTTTTAACATGATCATGTTTAACTTTTATAGTTGAAAAAGAAAACTAGCTAACAAAAAAAAAGTGCATTTAAGTTTCATTCCCTGTCCTCCTGAGCCTTTCTATGCTCAATCCTCAGAGGTGATAATTAAGTTTCTTTGTATCTTTCCAGAAATTGTCTATGCATAAAACAGTACTGTATGCATATTCTATATTTTTAAAAATCTACCTGGGGCCCTGGCTGGTGTAGCTCAGTGGATTGAGCACGGGCTGTGAACCAAAGGGTCGTCAGTTCAATTCCCAGTCAGGGCACATGCCTGGGTTGCAGGCCCAGGTCCCCAGTGAGGGCCAAGTGAGTGGCAACCACACATTGATGTTTCTCTCCCTCTCTTTCTCCCTCCCTCCCCCACTCTCTAAAACTAAATAAATAAAATCTTTAAAAAAATATATTAAAAAATGTAGCTGGGATTTTACTATACATGTAGATGGGCTCAGAATGTTGTTCTGCAATTTGATTTTTGGATCTTGAGCATTTTCTCAGATCAGTGTGTGTCTGTGTGTGTCTGTGTGGTGTTCTTTGTAACAGCTGCCTAGACCACCTAACGTAGACGAACCATCATGAACTTAACCATCGCCCTTGTTGGCAGATATTTAGGTTGTTACCATAATGAGCATCCTTGTGTGTACATTTTGCATACCTCATTTACTCACCTTCTACCTGCCAAGTGTGGTTCTAGGCACGGAGGCTTCTGCAGTAAATAAGACAGACTTGTGTGCCCTGCTCACACTGTTCTAATTGCTAGATCAGTTCTGGAGAGTGGAATCATTGGCAGGTTGATGCATCACCTTTATTGAACGCATCTAAGCCCCATAGAGTATTTTATGGAGTGTGTGATAAATCAGTGGCTGCCTGAAACTTTCTCCCCTTCCCTTTCCCCTGGCCACATTATGATCACTCTCTCCCCAGCCTCCAAGCAGTTAAAGGGCCATTTAGTGAGGCATCAGGAAATTCACTACAGCACAGATGGCTAGTGGCAGTTATGTGTATTTGATGACACTTTTAAGGTTCATAGGGTACAGTCTGTGTGTCCTCACAACTGTGTGGGGAAGTCAGAGTGGCTGGTTTGCACTTTACAGAAGGAATGGGGGCCCAGAGAGGTAAGGTTAGTTAACTAAGGTTGGCGAAGGGACTCCTAGCTCCCCACAAAGCTGACTGGTGGCAAGGCTGGGATAAGGACTGCTTCCTGGGACTCCTTCAAGGGGGACTCAGAGTTTCTACCATTTAAATTAAAGCCTTTAAACCAGAAGGTAAGTTGTTTTTTTTCTTTTCACTTATATGGAGATAGGGTCCTAAAGGACTTACATTTATGAACTGATTTAGAGCTGCTCTATACAACGCAGTAGCCACCAACCACGTGTATTTACATTTAAATGTAAAGTAATTAAAATTAAATAAAAATCACAAATGAATTCCTCAGTCTTGGTAGCCACATTAAGTGCTCAGTAGCCACCTGTAGCCAGCAGCTAGGGCAGTGGACAGTGTACTTACAGAACATCCCTGTCACCCATGGCCCTGACCTACAGTGTCCATAAGGCTGTAGCACTGTTTCTCTCCTAAATACTTGAATGTTTGTAGAGAAATTTTTGAGATCATCTTCACTTTCTAACTTTACGAGTAGGGAGAAGGACGCTTACAGACGGGAGGTGACTATCTGCCCCTCGTCATGCAGCTGAGGGTTCAAAGTGACAATTAGAGCCAGGTCTCCTCCTGCGTACCCTCCACTCCAACCTGCCCCATTTATCCTCAGGACCCCTTGGTGTATGGCTGCATCTGTTCCCTTGCTCTGACCACTTGCTGATCCTAAGGGCCCAGATCAGGCACCCTCTGCCATGTAGCCCCGGGTCTGCCTTCTTGCTGTGTCCCCAAGACCCAGAGACCACGGTGTGAGTCAGTCACCCCTGCATGATGATGCCGTGCCCTGTGGGTTCTCTGCCAGAACTGTAGGTAGGCCAACTCTTGAACCATCTTCTCATGGGGTCAGAGCAAGCATCGATAGTTTCAAAACAAGGTTATAGGAAGCTGGGCTGTCACTCTGCACACAAACCCACCCACCCAGCAATCCACACTGGGACAGGTTTTGAAGAATGAGGGGATGTGAAGCTTGGCCTGGATAAAACTGGAGATGCCAGCAGACTGATCCAATGTTTTCAAAAGTGGGGGCAGGTATACACGTGAGAGACCAGAACCTCCTATAGGAGCTTAGAACAATTAGAGTGCAAACTGAAAATTGAGATGAATGAGAGAGACTTCCGGGCAAGATGGCAACATAGGTAAAACACGGCTCATCTCTTTGCACAACGACATCAAAATTACAACTAACTTATAGAACAACCATCACTCGCAACTGTCATAAATCGAGTTGAATGAAAGTCTGACAACTATAGAATTAAAGAAACCACATGCATCCAGACTGGTAGGAGGGGCAGAGACATGGAGTGGGCTGGTCCCACATCCATGTGTGGTGGATAAAAATTCAGGAGGGATATCTCAGGAATGAGGAGACCCAGCCCAAGGAGTCCAGTGCCAGGGAGATAAGTCCCCATAACTTCTGGCTGCAAAAGGCAATGGGGATTGAGTTGGTGGAAGAAAGTTCTGGAGTCCCAAGCAGTTCCCCTTATAGAACCCATCAAAGATTTACTCAGAATCACTCCCTATGAGCTCCAGCACCAGGGTAGCAGCTTGAAAGGTACTGAGGGAACAGGAGGAATTGAAGTATCTGGAATCAAGGCAAGAGCCAGGCGACAGCTTTGTCCCATACAGAAAGGTGGGTAGAGGCCACTGTTCCTTTTCTGAACCCTTGCCCCACAGAGCCACAGAGATGGCAGGCAGATGCCATATCTGAGACTCCATCAACCTGGCTATCACTGCCCCGCCTGGAGATCCCCTGAGGCTCCATCACACTCAACTTACAGCTGTTAACAGTGGCTTTTCCATATGAACGGCTGCTCTTGGCTCATTCTAAACCCTCTCAAATAAGCAACAGCTAGCCTCAGTGAGCCCCCAGTTCCCATACCCCTTGCTAAGTGGTTCTAGGCCCAGTACTAGCAGCAGTCAGCCTAGATTCACAGCTTGGTTTCACCTGGGAATCTCCAAGCCCAGCACACATAGCAGCCATCTTAGATGGCTTTGTAGCTCAGGCAGAGTGGCCCTGGCAAAACACAGATGGGGTCTGACCTTGGCCTGCACCAGCTGGGAAAACCTAGGGCCTTCACACCAGTGGACAGCTACAGACCATGTTGGAGCACTAGCATCCTGCCCTTGCAGAGCTGATCCTCCACAGAAGGTGCAGGTTGGTGATCAGTGGTTACAGCCAATCCTTGCAGTTGACTGGTCTGAGTAAATCCCTTCCATTGACCTGCCAACAGCAATCAAGGCTCAACTACAAGAGGAGGGTGTACTCAGCCCACAGGAAGGGCAGACCTCAAGTACCCAGCTTGAATAATACGGGAGGCTGTGCCACGAGACCCTAGAGGACACCTACTATACTAGCACACACTACCAAGACACGGAGTCAAAGAAGCTCTACCTAAAATACATACATAAACACAGGGAGGCTTCCAAAAAGAGGAGACAAAGAAACATGGCCAAGTGAAAGAACAAATCAAAACTCCAGAAAAAGAGCCAGCCAAACAAAATGGAGATAAGTAATCTATCAGTTGCAGAGTTCAAAATGGTGCTTGTAAGGATGCTCAAAGAACTTAGTGAGGACCTCAACAGCATAAAAAAGATCCAGTCAGAAACAGGCTACACTAATTGAAATAAAGAACAATTTACAGGGGAACAACAGTAGATTGAATGAAGCCGATAATCAAATCAATAATTTGGAACATAAGCAACCAAAAAACAACCAATCAGAACAACAAGAAGAAAAAAAGAATTAAAAAAATGAGGATAGTATAAGCAGCCTCTGGGACAACTTCTAGAGGTCCAATATTTGCATCATAGGAGTGCCAGAAGGAGAATAGAAAGAGCAAGAAATTGGAAATCTATTTGAAAAGATAATGATGGAAAATTTTCCTAATTTGATGAAGGAAATAAACATGCAAGTCCAGGAAGCACAGAGAGTCCCAAACAAGATGGATACAAAGAGGCCCACTCCAAGACACATCATATTTAAAATACCAAATGTTAAAGAGAGAGACTTAAAAGCAGCAAGAGAAAAGTTAGTTACCTACGGGGGGAATTCCCATAAGACTGTCAACTGATTTCTCAAAAGAATCTTTGCAGGCTAGAAGGAATTGGCAAGAAATATTCGAAGTCATGAAAAGCAAGGACCTACGGCCAAGATTGCTCTACCTAGCAAAGCTATCATTTAGAATCGAAGGGCAGATAAAGAACTTCCCAGAGAAGAAAAAAATTAAAGGAGTTCATCATCATCAAGCCATTATTATGTGAAATGTTAAAGAGACTTATTTAAGAAAAAGATGACCAAAACTATGAACAATAAAATGACAACAAATACTTATCAACAACTGAATCTAAAAAAACAAACTAAGCAAACAAGAAGAACAGAGAGGAAATCATGGATACAGAGAGCATTTTGATGGTTGCCAGATGGCAGGGTGGTATGGGGGATGGGTGAAAAGGTGCAGGGATTAAGAAGTACAAATAGGTAGCTACAGAATAGCCATGGGGATGTAAGGTACAGTATAGGAAAGGGAGTAGCCAAAGAACCTATATGCATGACCCATGGACATGAACAATGGTATGAGAATTGCCTGAGGGAGTGGGGGCTGCTGGGTGGAGGGGGGCAGAGGGGGAAAAATTAGGATGACTGCAATAGCATAATCAATAAAATATAATTTAAAAAGAGATGATTGAGAAGGCAGATGCAGCCTTTACTTATAGTTGTGGAGTGATGAGAAGTCACTGGTTTAAGACTGAGAGACCAATGTTGAAAGGGTCAAGAATGCTTATACTTCATGCCACGTGGATTTTATTTTCCATTCAAACCCTTTCTCCCAAAAACTATAGTTAGATAAATTGGTAGAGAGTATTAGCAATCAATAACTGTTATTACCGCTACTACTACTGGTACTACTACTCAGTTCCTTCTCTAGTAATAGTAGTAGTACTAGTAACAATAATCATACTATTACCACTAGTAATAATGATAGTTATCCACTGCTTAGTTATTCTCTGCCAATTTTTCCAACTACAGTTTCAGTAGTAATAGTACTAGCAGTAGTCGTAATAGTAAACAGGAATACCTGAGCTACAAATTACATCAATAGGCAGTCTTTAGAGGTGGAAGGAACTGTTTTTTCTGGTGTCTGAGGATATTCCTCTTGTGTGTTTACACTAGTGGTTCTCAAACGTTAGCGGACTTCAGAATCACCTGAAGTGCTCGTTAAACCATAGATGTTGGAGCCCACCCCCACGGTTTCTGAGTTAGCATCTCTAACAAGCTCCTGGGGGATGCCGATGCTACTGGTCCAGAGAGCACACTGTGAGAAGCACTGGTTTACATCATCGGGTGCTAGAGAGAACTCAGCCCGAATTCAGTGGCATAGATTTAAATTCCTAAGCCCCTTTTATGGACCCTCCTACCCATGTTCCAACTGTGCCAGCTGCCTAGAACAAGCCTCTGTGCCACCTGGAAAACACTTTTGTCATTACTAACCATGGCTGTGTTTCAAATTTTCAGACCTAACCACCAGCAAGTCTTGAGCTTCTCCAATGTGCTTGTCTTACAGTGGGTGTGGTGGGTTGTACTGATGGAGCAAAAGACATTGCCCTGCCCTTCAGGAGATTAATCTAGTTTGGAGGTGGGGAAAAGACAAACACAGGGGGGGAAAATATACAAAAAGATAAGTAAGTGTACTCAGCTTTGAAAGCTGACACGTTCACAGGCGATGATCCCTGGGGGTTGGCGTGGTCAGGAGGAGTTGGAACTTGAACTTAAGCAGAGGTAGGATTTAAGTGGGCAGAAGGTATCTCAGGATAGACAAACAGGGCTAGTAGAAGCCTGGAGGTGGGAATGAATGCGTTGGGCTGTGCCTGCCGGGAAGCCAGAGTACAATTGAGCAAGTAACATGGGGCCAGGTGATGAAAGGGCCCTGGGGCCTGGCCAAGGCACTCAGGCTTGATGGGAAGGGGAAAACAGGTCTTGAGCAGAGGAGCATGTGATGACATCAGTGTTGCAGGAAGATGGACTTGGGGATGTGTGGGGTAAACCGGAGTGTGGGTGGAGGACTGTGGGCAGGAATGCTGATCAGGAGGTGGTGCTAAGTGTGTTATTTATCCATAAAAGTCTAGCTCAAGAGTGTAGCTAGTATGAAGCGAGTCAAGCCGATTCCATTCAGAAAACTCATACTGCAGACCTGCTGTGTGCCTAACACTGTATGAGATGCCTGAGGGATGGGTGCCCACAGGCTCTGCTGAGGACCTCACAATCTAGTGAGGAAGAAGGACATATAAAGAGGGAATTTCAGTAAAATGTGCAACATGCCATGATGGAGGCGGAAACAGAGGAGGGTCTCGTGTCCAGGACACAGAACACTTCAAGGGGAGGATCAGAAGTGATCGAATAAATTCTGGCTGACTTTCCCATGCTCCTTTCGACAGAGAGGAGTTCTTATGTTTGCCGACCAAAAACGGGGCCTGCCCTTTCCTCTCATTGACTATAAGGCCCTCGGTGACTCTGCAGCCCAGTGGCCTATGTTGTGTGACCCCCTCCTTGGGTTCACTCGGATTGGATAATTACAGTGCTCTGCTGTGCTGGTCGGGGGTGTCCCTTCAAGTGTTTTTTTGTCTCCCTCCCTCCTTTCCTCTGTCCCTTCCTCCTCCCCTCCCTCCTTCTCTTCCTTTTCCCCTTCATCCCTCCTGTTAAAACAACACAGGAAATTTTAAGAGGAAAGAGTTCACTCAACTTATTCATCATCCTAGCACATTTTTGCATCTGTGTTCTCTACTACTTTTTGGCCACACGCGTATATTTAAAAACAAAACAAAAATGTAATCAAACTGTACACACCATTTGCACATGCTTAACATTATCTTATAACACGTGGAGTTCCCATTTATCATTTCAATGTTTGGGTAATCTTCCATTGCATCCGGAACAACTAATTGCCACTGTTGTTCCTTAGTGGAGGATGTTTAGTTTCCATCTTTCCATGTTTGTGGAGCTGTGTTCTTTTCTTACGAAGTCTTTCCACAGGCCACATTCCCAAAGAACCCTGCACTTAGACTCAGGTCACCTGGGTTTAAGTTCCAGATCTGTGGCTAGTTAGCTGTTACCTTAATGCTCTGAGCCTCGACTTCCTGGTCTGGAAAATGGTGATAATATTGACTGCACAGAGTGGTGCGATGTGACCCAGGGCCAATATATGTAGAAGTATTTCATAAAGGACCTACACATTTAGGCACATGGTTGATATCATCTAGGAAAAGAATGTGAGTGTTTTATGGTTCTTTTTAAAATCTCTTTGAGATATAATTCACATACCATACAATTCACCCATTTATAGTGTATATATAATTCAATGGCTTTTATTATGTTCAGAGCGTGCGTCATCCCCACAATCAGTTTTAGAACATTTCATCACCCTACTCATTTCCCCCAATCTCTCTAGCTCTAGGTGTAACTAATGTCCTTTTGCCCACATGGATTTGCCTATACTGGTCATTTTATATTCGTGGAATCATACAATATACAGTGTTTTATGACTGACTTCTTTCACTTAGCGTAACGTTTTCAAGGCTCATCCACATTGTAGCGTGTATCTGTACTTCATTCCTTATAATTGCCGAATAATACTCCATTGTATGGATAGAGCACATTTTATTTGTCCATGCATCTGTTGATGGACATTTGGGTTGTATGGTTCTTGATATGTAATGCTAAAGGGCATCTATCAAACACTGTTGTGTGCCCCAAGCTGTATGATGTGCCAAAAAGTAGGGCTCTTGGTCCCTTTTTCAGTAAAATCAAACTGCAGAAACTAGGTAACCATAGGAGACATTCAGAGAGCTGTCCCAGTGAGTAACAAGGGATCCCGGTGCCGAGTAGGCACACGCCCTCCAGGGTGTACCTGTGCTTTCCTTCCCAGTGCTAACTCTCTCCTGGGTTGGGAGATCAGAGGAGGCGCTTCAGGAGGCAGAGAAGCCTTCCTGGAGGACAGAGGCTTCCAGCTGGCTCTTTGAGGATGGACAGCTCTCGCTGAGTGAGAAGAGGTGGACATCTTGTGCACTGTGAGCAGGGGACAGGTTGTCATGAAAGGAGAGTGGAGGGAAGATCTGGGGGCACTGAAACTGAGGGTCCAGATTACAGGCTGAGGGATCTTTTACCTTCCTGTTGTGTTGGGGGTTGTGAGAAAGGGTTGTGTGGTGATGAGCAGGATGAAGTGAGGATGGACCCACCACGATCTTTTAGCTTCACCCTCTCCCTGTAGCCGGTAGAGGTTTTTCTGAGCAAGGTTAGCCTCCTTGCATTTTCAGTGGCTTCCTGGAGCTGGGCTACCTGTGGGCCAGAGGGAAGAATAGTCTCCACTCTTTTCTTGGCTACCTGCGAGATTGATGTAATCTGGACTTGGGTTTCTCCTCTCTTAGCCGCCAGCCCTTCCCCTTGTAGGCGCCAAGGCTGAGCTGTCTGAAACAGGAGACGGGGTGGGGAGGAAAGAGGGCTGGGCTGCCTGTCAGGAGACCTGTCTGGTCCTGAATCTGTCACCGCCTGGGAGAACAGGGGGCTTAGACAAGTCCATTCCCTTTGCTGGGCCTCAGTTTCCCCATCTATAAAGTGAGGGTGTTGGTGAGAATTTGCATGGTTTCATGAGGTTTTCCAAGTTGTATTGTGTGCTGAGGGATCTCAGGATAACTGACCTTCATTGGTTCTGCCCTGTTTGGGGGAGTTTGCAGCTTCTCTTAAGAGTCCTTCACTGGGGATGGCAGGGGCTGACATATATTGTATAGACTGCGATATAACATGAGGAGAGATGTTTTGGTGTCTTCTGATCCCTGACGAGTCAGCCTGCAAGCTGTGGCTCTGATTGCAAAGGCAGATTTTCTGACTCTGGCCTGTTTTTGGTAGACTGGCAAAAGCTACATATGTCACAATTCAAATGGGTATGGACCTCAGTGGCAGGTGCCACTGTGGCAGCAGAGGGGTCAGGTCTGGCCTGGGGAAGATGGGTTGACCATTGTGGTGGCTGAGATCACTCAGTGGAAGTTGGTCCTGAAGCCTTCTTGGGAATGTTGGGGTGCCAGAGTGATGCTGGGCAGGCTGGCTTTGTCCATGTGGCCAAGATTTACATGGGCTGGATCTGGTTCTGCTCCTGGATGCAGTCCTTGTTTTCACTTTTCCTCCTCTGTGGGCAACATAGTTTCTTGTTGTTTCCCCTCCCACTCCCACCTTGGCCATCTGGCTCCTAGTGTTTGCTGTTGGCCTCAAGCTTGAGGGACTCCGGGCAGGTTGGAGCAAGCCTGTTCCCATCTTGGGAGGGCACATGGCTGGCCTCCCACCTTCTGGGCTGTTTCAGGCATCCCTTTCCACATCGTCTTCAGCACCCGAATGTCTTATCCGAACCGTGTGTGGTATTCCTGGACTAGAGGCTGGCATTTAGGTCCAAGGAGGACACTGTTTCTGCTCTCGTTTTCCATTTCTGTGGTGACCGATCAAAACAGATGGCCTCACACGCAGAGCCTAAGTGTGGAACAAAGTGTTTGAACTTGATGCTACTTTGGGAAAATCTAGGCAGAACCCTGAGCTGAGTGGTTTGCTCTGAGCTGAGTGGTTACCCCTCCTACTGAGAACCTCCTGGTTTCCCCCACACCACAGGTAGGAAGACCCCACTGGGATGGGTATTGGACTAAACTCAGAAGACGTGCCTCTGTCTTGTTAAAGGCAAGATCTCGCACCTTTAAGTGCAGGCCTTAGGCCAGAGCCGGACAGCAGGTAGACCGGCCAAGCTCTTTGGGCTTGTTTTCCCCACCTGGGGAGTGGGGCTCCCTGCTAGTCACCTTTCTCACTCACTAAGTACTAGAAGGATTAGGTAACAGTGTTTTGAAAGCTAATGAAAATCCTCATCTAAAAGGAGCTATGGGAGTAGAAGGAATTATTGTTTCAAAGGAACGAGAAGTCGTCACTGACTTTGGCCCTGAAGCCAAGAATGTGAGGTCAAAGAACAACCTGTGGCTGCTGCAAGGGAGGGTGTGGCTCTCCAAGTCACAGGATCCTTGGGTTGTGCCCCTGGCTGACTCAGTTCTGCACGTGCTCACCGCGCTTGTGTGTGTGCTCCAGCACCTGAGAGCAAGCCCACTGCGCAAGCTTAGGCCCACCATGTGACTTTGTGACGAAAGCTGGGGAGAAGCCCCCACCAAACCAGCTGGCCGATTCTACTGAGGCCCAGCAAAGACCTTGTTCCCCTAACCCACACTTACGAGGCATGGACAGCTTTGGAAGTCTGTGTCCCACTAAGGAGTTCAAAATCCTCAACGCTCCACACAGAGCTGTGCCATCCAGGCAAACGTATCAGCGTGAGGCAAGTCGTGGATGCTGACAATGACTTTTTAAAAAACAACAACCCCCGCCCCGCCATTGAATTCACGGATCTAGGCATTGATTATTAAAGCTGCAGTTATCACAAGGAGAAAGATAGCCAGACTGTATGTACCTCCTGATGGCAGCACACAGCACCACCTATGGGGATTTGCCACAAACTCAGGCCTGAAGCTGATTAGCCTCTATATCTTACTACCAATTTATAGGACATACAGGGGACAAAGGAACATGTTCAAGAACACTATGTGGGCACAGTCGGCAAATTCCTGACTGTGGGAAACTTAACAGGTCAAAAGACCTAGTATTTTCAGCAAATGAATTCTATATGTTTGTGCATGTGTGTGCATGTGTGAAAGAGAGAGCGAGAGAAGGAGGAGGAGGAGGAGAGAGCAAAACCTGTAGATGAAAAGATTAAAAGGGACCTATGCAATGTATGAACTTTATTTGTATTTTAATTTGGTGAAACAAACTGTAAAAAACCTTTATGACACAATAGGGAAAATATTAGCACCAACTGGATATTGATGATATTAAAGAATTATTTTTATTTTAAAAAATATTTTATTTATTTTTAGAGAGAGGAGAAGAAAGGGAGAAAGAGAGAAACATCAATGTGTGGTTGCCTCTTGAGCGCCCCCCACAGGACACCTGGCCAGCAATGCAAGACATGTGCCCTGACTGGGAATCGAACTGGCGACCCTTTGCTTCACAGTCTGGCGCTCAATCTATTGAGCCACACCAGCCAGGGCAAAGAATTACTGTTATTTTTAAAAGCACGATAGGTACTGTGGTTGTAGTTTTAAAAACAGTCTTTGTCTTTTAGACATACATATTGAAGTATTTACAGATTATTGCTTCAGAATAACCCAATGGAAGGGAGAGTAGACGGGAGTGTAAGATGAAATATGATAGCTATGAGTTGATCATCGTTGAAGTTAAAAAATTGTTTTTAATGAAACTTGACAAAAACTTTTATATGACTGCTTGATTCCAGGTTGGTTAAAAAACCATATTATATGGACATGTCTTTCAGTCTCAGTGTTATAGGCATTACTGAAATATTTGTAAGCCAAATGAACTTCAATACATTAAAGCACAGAAGAGGATTGTTTTGGGAATCGGCACAAAGTAGTAGTGATAATAATAGTAACTAACATCTACGGAGAGTCTACTGTGCATTAGATGTTGTTCTCAGCACTTTTTATTAGTTTAATTGACGATTAGTTTATTATTACTTAATCTTCGTAACAACTCTATAAGGCACATACTATTATCAACCTCAGTTTTTATAATGTACTTTTATTTTGGAATAATTTTAGATTTATGGAAAAGTTGCAAAGATGTCATAGAGATTTCCTGTGTCCCTTCTACTCAATTTCCCCAAATGTTAATAACATCTTGCATACCCAAGGTACATTTTTTCAAAACGAAAGAACCAAAGTTAGTACATTACTATTAACTAAATTCCAGACTTTACATGGATTTCATCCGTTTTCTACTAAGGCCCTTTTTTTCTGTTCCGGGATCCCACCTAGGGCACCACATTGCGTTGGTGGGCGTGTCTCCTTAGTCTCCTCTGGTCTGTGACTGTTTCTCAGTCCTTGTTTTCACGATCTTGAGGAGCTCGAGGAGTACTGATCGGGTGTATTGTAGAGTGTCCCTCAAGTTGGGTTTGTCCGATGTTTTTCTCATGAGGTTATGGATTTGGGGGAAGAATACCGCAGAGCTGAAGTGCCCCTCTCATCTCCTCATAAGAGGGGGTGCCTGATATCAACATGGCTTATCACTGGTGGTGTTAACCTTGATTACTTCAGGTGGTGCCAGCTGGTTTTCTCTGCCATAAAGTCAGTCTTTCCCTTTCCATACTCCGTTAGAAGTGAGTTACTAAGTTTAGTCCACACTCACGGGGAAGGGAATTAAGCTCTGCCCATTGGAGGGGCAAGTATCTGCATACATTATTTGGGGTACTTCTGTAAGGGAGATTTAATAACCTCACTTAAAGATGAGGAAACTGAGGCACAGCAGCAAACTGACTTACCCATGGGATGTAGTCTCCCTGGGCAACTGCAAGCTGTACCTGCTGAGTTTTGTGAATGCCCACGCTAAACTCAGCCAGTTCCCTGTGTAGTGTGGTCCTCTGACTTGCGTATAAGAATCACTTTGGCCCCCATTTCACCCTGACATTCTTCATCATCTCCCAGCATGAATCATGGAATCCTATAGGCTAGAGACAGAAGAGAACGTGGAATGCATTTGACCCAGTGATTTACAAGCTGTGTTCCTTAGAACCAGGGTCCCCCAGGGCCGCTGCAAGGGGAAGGGGAAAGGGGAGTTGAGCAATGGCTCTCCCACCCTTAGTTTTCATCTGTTTTACATGATGGGCTTTCCTAGTTAAGGAGTTTGAAGACTGTGGATGTACTTCACTTGTCTCATTTAAAATGAGGAAACTGAGGCTCGGAGAGGAGGAGGACTTGCTTTTGATCACTCTACATTAACTAAACAATTCTCTGTGAAAAAGACCTGGAGCTCTAAGAAATGACACTTTAGAGACGAGATGACAGGCAGTGAGTGGGTCTAGTGTGGGGCGAAGGCCCCCTGAACTCTTGTCAAATAGCTGCCGACCGTGTCTGTGAGTGAGACCAATGGTGCTCCTGTGCATCAGTTCACGAGTCTGTGTGGCCTTTTGCAGTTTACAAAGTGTGTTCACATCCATCATCATGTTTGGGTGTCACGGCGCCTCACATAGGCAGGGATGACGCTCATTTCACATATGAAGAAATGGAGGCTGAGAGAGTCTATGACTCACCCCAGGCGGACCAGCTGTGTTGAACGAACTGACCCCAGAGCTGAGGTGATTGGACTCCTGGAACCACACGTCTCAGCAGGAGATGAGTGACTCTAGGGGCCGGGGATGGGGACTCTGCCTATTCAGATCGATCCTAAAAGTCTACAATCACCTGTGGTTGAGGGTGAAAGGAACCTTCAGGGGTTAGCTGGAGACCTGTCTTCGGATGGAACAAATAAGTAGAAACTCAGGTTGACTTCTCTCCTGTGGCCAAGTTCCCAGAACATTCTGGTGATGTTCAGGATAGGTCAGACTTTACTCTTTTTGGCTTTAGAAGTGAACGAGATCCTGACCTTTATCTCATCATCTCTCTCCAGACTTCTGACTCAGTTTCCCACTATTCTAGATGAGGCAGTCAAGGGAAAGAATACAGCTTTGGAGCCAATCCCTTTGGGTTCAAATACCAGGTTTGCCCCTTCCTAGCTGTGTGACTGGAGAATTACCTCTCCTCTCTGTGCTCCAGGGGCCTGGGGTGTAAACAAGGCAGTAATGATACCGCCCTTATAGGTTTGTTAAGAGGTCTAAGTTAATACATTTTATTTTATTCATTTATTTTCCTCCATAATCTTTTTGAAATAGAAACTATAGTTAATATACAATATTGTATTAGTTTCAGGGGTACAACATCGTTGTTCAACATCAGCGTACCTAACACAGTGATCGCCACACTAAGTCTAGTAGCCATCTGTCATCACAAGGTTATTACGGTATTGTTAACTGTAGTCCTTATGCTGTTCATTAACCCCCATGATTTGTTTTATAATTGGAAGTTTGTGTCTCACATTCCCTTCACCTTTTTTTGTCCTTCCACCCCCTTACCCTCTGGCGACCATCAATTTGTTTTATATGTCTATGAGATTGCTTCTCTTCTGTATTGTGTGCTCATTTGTTTGGTTTTTGGATTTCACATATAAGTGAAATCGTACAGTATTTGTCCTTCTCTGTGTGACTTATTTCACTGAGCATATTACCATCTAGGTCCATCCATGTTGTTGCAAAAGGCAAGATATTCTCTTAATGGCTGAGTAATATTCCATTTTATATATATTCTCACATCTTCTTTACCCACTCATCTATTCATGGACATTCAGGTTGCTTTTCTATCTTGGCTCTTGTAAATAATGCTGCAATGAACATGGGGTGCACATATCTTTTCGAATTAGTGTTTTTGTTTTCTTCAGATAGATACCTACAGGTGGAATTCCTGGGTCATGTGGTATTTCTATTTTTAAGTTTTTGAGGACCCTCATACTGTTTTTCATAGTGGCTGCACCGATGTGTAATCCTACCAACCATGCACAAGGGTTCCCATTTCTCTACATCCTCACCAACACTTGTTATTTGTTCTTTTTGATAATAGCCCTTCTAACAGGTGTGAATTCATTGTGGTTTTGATTTGCATTTCCCTGATGATCTGTATGTCCTCTTTGAAAAAAGTCTATTCAAGTCCTCTGCCCACTTTTTAATCAGATTTTAAAAAAATGAGTTAATACATTTTAGGATGGTGCCTGGAATACAAAAGCAATGTTATCTGTTTTATAAATAGTGTAATGTTTTTGCAATTAGAGTAGGATATGACTGCAAAGTAACGAGTTATCAGTTGTTGTTTAGGAGAGGCAGGTTGTGAGAAAACAAGAGGATCCCTGGAACCTTGTTTATTTGAGGGGCAGGAGCCCCGTTTCTCACACGTATAGCTCAGTGTACAGGCCTCACCAAGGAGAGAGGAAAAGGCATGTTCTGATAAATCTGCCCGTTGGTCATCTATCAATTAATTAACTCATTCAAAAAGGCTATTGACAACTATGTGCAAATTGCTGTGCTGTGGAAGACACAGTGATAAGCAGGAGCAATTTTAAGACCTTTCAAGATCTGCTGCTTTGAAAAATTTTTTGATCAAAACACACACACAGGATATTGTTCATTACTAGGGCAGGGAAAGACAATTCTCGTTCCCAACAAGAAAGACCAAATAAAAAAGGAATTTCTGATGAAGTTCTGTTTAATTACAAATATTTAAAAAGTCAAATCATTTTGTCATTTCCTCCAAACACCGTTTAATCCATGCTGAATCACAGCATTCCCACCAGATGTGGATCCAGATGTGGAGGCTGACAGCGCACTTTCTCTGAAGTCCCCAAGCTCGGCTCCTCCTCTGTCAAAGGAGTCAGGGACACCTGTCCCCAGGGGCCTCTCAGGGACTTGGCGACCATGAAATAAGAGATCTCACGTGAAACCATTTTGTAAATCATGAAGCTCCTCAGAGAGTTACTTACTATTGAAAGAAGGAGCCCTCCAGTAGTTTCTGTTATACTGCCTTTCCCAAGGTCTCACAGGTGCAGATGTTCAGCAAGATGAACCAGAACCAAAGAGAATTTGGAGTGAACTTTTGGGTACCCAGGATTCCATTAAGTACTGGATTGGGGGCTTGCTGTGTGTAATATTTTCTAAAACAGGGCTTCTCAGACTTTAATATGTACATGAATGACCTGGGCGTCAGGTTACCATGCAGATTCTGACTCAGCGGTGCTGGTGTGGGGTCTGAGATTCTGCTTTTCTAACAGATGAAGTCAGTGCTGCCCTTCCGAGGACCGCACTTTGAGGAGTAATGTTCTCAGGGGTGCAGTGTCCAGGGGTGAGGACAGGAAAGGAAGTGCAGCGCAGGCCCTGGGAGGGACATTCCAGGAAGGTTGTGTTGGGAGCTGTGATTGCAACTCAATGCCCCCACTTCCTTCCCATCAGCATCTGGTGGGAAGAGGCTGTTGTCTTCCTGGGCTGTGTATTTGCTCTGGATTTTGGAGGGAGAACTTGTGCATTGTGAGTGCTTGGGGAAGGAGGAGGAAGGAAGGAGATTGCACCATCGTGTATGGTAACTGTCCTTTCTAGGTGGCAAGCTGCGTTTCCCCACAGCGAGACAATGATCTAGAGATAGCAGAATGAGCTGCGAAGTTCCTGGTTCAGCCTCCAGTGGGGCCGCACAGCAGAATCCGGCGCAGACCAGAACTTAACACACATTTTTGTTTGCAAGTAGTGGAGGTGGTTGAAGAGTATTGACTTAATGTTTCAAATAAGAGAAGGACTGAGGAGTAAGCAATCAGAGGGTGCTCCCACCGCTTCTTTTTACATTCCTTGGATACCTTTGTCATCTGTACTCCCAGCTTGCCAACACCGGGTGCCCCCCTGCTGCCTTCTGGCACCCCAAAGACTTCCACGGCAGGACCCATCTTGTTCTGCCTTCTCCCTAAGTACCTCAGTTCTCCCCTTCCCCAGCACTATTTCCTCGCCTCTTATACCAAAAATTTCTTTTCCTCTTCAGCATAGCTAAATGTTGCCTGTTGGTAGAAAAGCAACTTAATTCAACGAACTCATATTAAGATATATGTGACTGTCAATCCAACTAGCTATTGGTTACTTGTATTTTATGAGCTGTGATCCACGTGGATTCCTCCCTATTTCTCTCCCTCCAGTCAGAGCCTTCACCTTAGGGAAACCGGAGGCTCTGTAGAGGTCTCTTGCTATAGATGGTGATACTTCAAGAGTCTGGGTGTGGGACAAAATCCAGGTATGTCTGGATCAGGAGTGCTTGTTCAGAGAGAAAGTTTCCTTCTGCCTCCACAGCAGGCCCCAGTAAAAGCAGGAGGCTGTGACGTAAGAGAAGTTTGCTGCAGCTGCGTGGTCCTCGCGTCGAGTCCTATGGTGCAGACTTAGGTAGGGGTTGGGTGTGTGTGTGTATGTGTGTGTGTGTGTGTGTGTACAGTAATTAGACAAGTGCTTTGCGTTGCTCTCCTTTGAACTAAAGCATCTTTGCTTGCATATATTTTGTGCATTAAACTTCTGTATAAGATTTATTTGAAACAGCATTCCTAAATGCAGTAGAGCTTAACCGACATTGCCTCTGGCCAGCAGGACTGGGGCAGGGGGCTGCTGATTCTGCTAAACAGACTTATTGCTATATCATTTTTATTTAGCCATGTTCATGTCTGTTACTGTGTTAAAATGCAAAAAATAAATAATAACAAGAACAAGAGCTATGCTACTAGAAAAAGTTCGGAAATTCTTGCCAAATCCAAGACATAGAACAGGTGTTGAATGACCTGGGGTCTCAGGCTGCTGTGCTGGAAGCTGCTCCGTGACCTTGGACAAGCTGCTCTGAGTGTTTCTTCAACTGTGAAAAGCATCCTTCCTCTCCCCTGTGGTTTGACCCTGTAATTCCGTGAGAAGCAGCTGTTGGCAGCTGTGGGGCCTGGACTGCCCCTCCTACACCCTGCAGAGCCCGGAAAGGCTTGGGTCTGACACTGTGCCTGGCGCCCAGCCCCAGCATGCTCAGATCATTCCTGGGCTGGGGAGGTAGGCGGATTTTGACCAAGTCACTTTGTGTCTTTCTCACCATTGGGATCCATGGGAAATTCTTCCTGGAACAGAGAGGGGCCGGGTGGGTCTCCCTCGGAGTGTATGTGCAGTGCTCCTGAGCTTTGTCGGTGTCAGACTGCTTACTGTGACCCCTGGGCGAGCTTAGGTGCCCTCAAAGAGAAGATGCACAGATGTCTAGTTTGAAAAGAGATCTGTGAGGGTGCTTTATGTGAATGAGAAACTGCTGCGGTTCATCTCTATGTTGCCAGTGCACATGCTCAAGACTCATCGATTGAGCTCGCACTCACTGAGTACTGAGGGAGGCCAAAAGCTCAACAGTAAGACGGTGCTGACCCCGCCTTTCGGGAGTTTACAGCCCAGGGTCGGGGACTCCGGCAAGTGGACAGTCGGAATAGTGCAGGGTGGTAAGAATGGTGTTGGGTGTGGACTTGCACGCACAGAGGACGCCTGTTGTCACGGTAGTGGCAATCTCAGCCGTTCCTGGCTGGGCTTCCTGGCTGGGACCCTACGTCTTGCTCTAGGGGTGGGCAGGCCCACCCACCCTGCAAAGATCCGGGCACCCAGGCAGAGGTCTCTGCTTATCTGGGGACCTTTCTCTGTTTGTGTGTGACTTTGCCAGGCAGACTCAGCCTCTGTGTGAAGACCCTGCAGAGATCCTGAACTGGAGGAAACGCTGTGGTGGCAGGAAGACCAAGGAGACAGTCTGTCCCCTGCCTGTCCTGGGCTCTGATGTGTTGAGACACTGCCTAGCTTCTCACTCTGCTCTGGAAGGAAAGCTGTGACCTGCCAGCTCTCAAGATAAGGCAGGAATGCGTGAGGGCCAGTGACTGCTCTGTGGGCCTGTGTCTCTGAGGGCGGCGGTGATTTTCTGGGTTACTGAGGGGCCGGAAAGGGCAGCCTGAAACCATGGGTGAGAACATTTGCTCTGAACCATGATATTCAGTGTCCAGTTTATTCACCCTTCGTCCTCTCTCGAGCACTGAGGATATGTGTGCTGAGTGTTCTCACATTTTTCTAACTAAAATTTCTCCACAGTCCTGTGAGTTCAATGTATTATTTTCTTTTCATAGGTGAGGAAACTGAAGCCCAGGGAGCTAAAATGAAAACCATATTTATTGGGCCCTGGCTGGTGCAGCTCAGTGGATTGAGCGCGGGCTGGGAACCAGAGGGTCCTGGTTCGATTCCCAGTCAGGGCACATGCCTGGGTTGCGGGCCAGGTCCCCAGTGAGGACCATGTGAGAGGCAACCATACATTGCTCTTTCTCTCCCTCTCTGTCTCCCTTCCTTCCTCTCTCTAAAAAAATAAATAAATAAAATTAAAAAAAAAAATTAAAAAAAAAAAACAAACCATATTTATTGGTGTTTATCATGTGCCAGGTGCTGTTCTGGGCACTCACCTGTGTCAATGCATTTAATCCTCGCCACAGCCTCTGAGGTGGTTGTCATCCTCATCTTACTGATGAAGAAGCAGAGGCACAGAAAAGCTAAACTCATCCTAAGTCCTAGTGCCAGCTAGTGACAGAAGTGGGTTAGCCTGTGGTCTTGCCCAGATCCGAGCATGCTCTATCCCCAGAGGGCTGTTTATTAACCTCTGACCTGGGATTCCATGAACCATGTGGGCGAGGACAAGGCCACCCTGAGGCAGCCTGTGAGGGAGGCCCGGTGGGTGGGCTTCTAGAAGAAAGAGGCCACACGAGAAGCTGGGGTCCATTCTGGATTACAGTTTGAGTAGACCAAGGAAAAATAAGTCATGTTGGATGGGACACAAACCTTTCCTGTGTCCCGACAATTAGGCTGGAAGGGAACATGTCAGGCAGTGCCAAATCCTGTAATGACTTAGAGCAGAGTTAGAGGAACCAGGAAGGAGTGGCAGCCCCGAGGGTGCCTGGTGGCTGCTAATTGGGGCTGGTGATGACAGAGAAGGTGGCACAGCTGCAACTCTGAGCCGCTTGCCCAACGAGGCTCTGGCTTCAGCTGGGGAGACAGGGCTGGGTGGGCGGAGAGGTGGGAGGGAAATCTGCTGCTAAGAGGACTTGGACCTATTGCCTTCACTCCACCCCAACCACCAGGCTTGTGGGCATAGGGGGGCTGGGTGTGGATCTGAGTCCCTTTCAGGGCCACCTGTGAGTGTGGGGGCAGAAGGGGGAAGGGGCTGGCACCATTTTATTCCTTTCGGAAATATCTTCTGCTCTACAGTCAATCCGCTTGGCCATTGGGGTGGACTGTAAATGGGTGTTTGGGTGGTCCTGCCTTGGACCACGCCTTTAGCCACCTGTAAATGGATCAAGTTCTGTCTTGGCAGACATGCCCTGCAGCTCACTATCTGTCTTTGTGCTGTGGTGATAGCAACGCAGAACCACTTAGAGTTAGTTTCTCCTGTTCGTGGATGTCGAGGATTTGAGGCAGCATATAATAAAAGGCAGAGAGAAGTCAAAAATAAAGATAGAAGATCATAAGCCACATACCCTTCAAAAGGTTATGATTTCTCAAACCTGTGGTAAGGCCTGGATACCTGCACTTTAAACAAGCTCCCCAGATGATTCTGTTACATCCCCAAGTTTGAGGTCCACTGGTGAGAAGGAAGGAAAAAGGAAATACACCTAAGAGTTAGGCCATCATAGTTGCCAGGGACTACCCAGAACAAAAGGGAAATAAGGTCGATTGCGTCATTTTCACGATCAGTTGTTCAGGGTAGATAGACGGCATCATGGTACTAATTTCCAGAAGAAAGCTATCACCTGTGTCCTATTGCAAAGAACACTTAACAATGTAAGTTGTTGGGGTATTAGTGGGAGAGTCTTCCTGGAGGATAATTTGTCAAGTATCAAAAATCTTAAAAGGGTACATGATTTTGACCAAGGTGTTCTTTATTTCCTAAAATTTATCTTAATGGAAGAGAATCAGGGATATACACAAAGATACATACATAAGGGTATTTGTATGGTGTTACTCATTATATTAGAATTAATATAAATGTCTAAAATTAAGAATTTGCTTTAAAACCCGTGGTTTATCTGTATAGTGAGATATTAAAATTAGGTAGTAAAAGTAAATTATGTTTATTTTATGAATATTTTAATTATGTGTGAAAATATTAATTAAACATTAAGTAGAGGCCTGGCTGGTGTAGCTCAGTGGATTGAGTGTGGGCTACGAACCAAAGGGTCACAGGTTTGATTCCCAGTCGGAGCACATGCCTGGGTTGTGGGCCAGGTCCCCAGTGAGGGCCACGTGAGAGGCAATCACACATCCATGTTTCTCTCCTTCTCTTTCTCCTTCCATTCCCCTCTCTTTGAAAATAAATTAAAAAAAAAAAAAAACCCAACAACATTAAGTAGAGAATTAAAAAAAAAAAGTTTCCAAAATAGTATATATGGTATCATCCCAATTACATTAAAAAAAGAACAAACAAACAAAAAAGACTATAGTATGCATTGGAAAAAATCCAAGAGAGCGACACTAAAACGATACCAATGGTTATCTCAGAAACCTTCCCCTTTGTGCTTTTCTCTTTCCTTTTTTTTTTTTTTTTTCTGTTGTTGTTCTTTTAAGTAATGGACCTGCTCCTTTTGTAACAAAAAAATATCAAGAATGTGTTCTTTTTAAAGTAAGCCTGCCAGTGAAGTTCTCCTGCATTGAGGGCTGGTTGTGAGTGATAGTCTCTCCAATGCACTTGATGCAGTCTCAGTTTAGGTCTTTATTTCCACAAACACTGGCCTAATGCCTGCTTACTGCTCAGGCCGAGCAAGCCCTGTGAGAGTTGTAAAGGTGACTAGGACAGTACTTACTCCAGGCTCTTTGGGGCTGGTTGGTGGTTAAGGGCTAAGGTGAACACCGAGGTTATTTCTTATAGAAATACCTTTGGCATTGGGTATTGTCAGCACGGGAATCCATGGTCACTTTATGTGGATTATGGAAAGGACACCAGCGGGTGTGGGCCAAGGGGAAGTGCACAGCTCACAGGAGACAGACTGGTACAGGAGAACTCGGCACTGGAGGGAGGGGGTCTGACAAGTTGGGAGGGAAGTATTAAAGAAGGTAAACTGTTCACTCCCCCATTTTATGAGGGATGACCCTGTACCCCCACATAAGAGCAGAACCTCAACCATCCTGGGTTTTCCTGTCTTCTCTCTGCAGTCCCTTTCTTGCTCTGCAGCGTGGGCTCATGTTTAAGATCTCATCTATCGGTCCAGCCTCCTGGGCTTTGCTCAACTTGCCAAGGCCAATTGGCTTCACACTTGGGGGTGATGAGGAGGCTGTGTGACCCAACTGTGTATTATTGGCTACTTGACCCCTTTCTCTCCCCTTCCCTCTACCCTACAGAGAGGAGGAGAAAGGGCAAGTTCAGCTTCCCGATGTAGTTCCTCGAGAAAGTGGCTACTTGATAGGGAGGAAGTGAGGGAGAGAGGTGGTGACTTGGGGTGTCCATGGAATAGAGCATTTGTGTATCATTCCCTGCCTCTCCAGCCATAGTGAGGAGTTTCCCCTTGTCTGTCTGAATCCAGCTTTTCCTTCCAGGCCTGGTTCAAATCCCGTAAGGCTCCATACAGCTTCCCCTGACTCCCCTCAGTCAGTACTTTCCCTTCCCTCTCCTGAGCTGCTGTAGCATTTACTGTTTGCCCACTCACTTGACCTTGAGGTAGATGTTTCTACGCATCCAGAACATATTTCTTTTTTCTATTACTGTTTGTCGAATCTCCCCAGTTGACTATAAGCCCTTCAGGTTGGACCCTGTTTATATAAATGAGGGATGGAGGCTACCTTAGTGAATGAGTGGATTGGTGGATGGACAGTTGAGTGGGAGGGGGGTGGGGGATGGAGCCCTCCAAGCCCAACGCTCCCGCAGTAACCTACCTCCTGTGGGCGTCTGGAATCTGGACTCTAGACTGTGGGTAATGCCAGGGGACTCTGAGCTGTATTTTTAATGAAAACTTTTCTCTGTATAACCAAGTCCAACTTAAATCAAGCCTAATTTCAGACACTGGACTTGTGAACTCATGTTCATTTGAGAACAGCCTCAAAATGTGCTTATACTTAAAAATAGATCCCGAAAAGTAATCATACCTCAGCCCGACTTGGCTCTGCTCAACAATTCCTTCCGTTTTGTGCTTTAGGAGTTTTTTTTCTGGCTTAAGAAGAAAGGTCAGAGGAAGGAAGTTAGTCTTCAGGACCAGGGGATTCAATGAGCTAACCTGTGAAAGCAGCTGCTGCAGGCCTGCACGGCAAACACCTGTGACTTTGTGGACCGGGGCCATGTGTAGGTCAGGGTTCAGCTCCCTGGAGACTTCTGGTTCCTGATGCTTGTCCTAAATGTATTCCTTACTGTTGACCCTGAGCTTGGCTTGGTCAGAGTCGACAGTAGAGTCCACCACATGCTGGACTTCTTGATGAGACTAGGGAATAATTTTGAGAAGCATCAGTGTTTTCTGTTTCTTCTTTTTTTTCCCCCCATTTATGGTGTGAAACTACTTTGGAATGATCGAAGAACACGCTTTCTTGCTGTAGAGCGTACTTCTCAAATTGTGTTCCCAGGAGCTTTGGGGCTCCATGAAGTTCCTTTCCGCGTCATGGGGGTGGACTCCGATTAGGTGGGCTCTGAGTGCCTCTCCCTAAAAAGAAGTACTGTTTTTCAACCGGTTTACCTATTGGGCTTCTGTGCAAGACTTATTGGAGAGGATTCTATACCTCAAATAAGTTTAAAAACCATTGCCAGGAGACTGGAGAGGCATGGACAACATGGTCAGAGGGGAAACGGGTTCCTGAGGCAGTGGGTCCTAGTCTCTGGCTGGGAGAAAAGGCCACTGCAATGGCTCTGGGTGCTCCTGTGTTTTCAGGCCTTGTGCTGATTTCCCTCTGCTCTAGAGTCCTCACCACCACGTGCTGGCCCCGCTGCTGTGCTGACGTGCCTCTCACTCTGCTTGCCTACCTAGTTTCTGACGTGCTGCCCGCCTGGCTTTTCATACATTTTTGCTCCTTACCCTCATCTCTCTGGTCTGAGACCCTGACCCACACTGTGCTCCAACTTTTGGTAACTATTTCTCCACCCTATTTTGGCTTCTTCCTGGATATCTAATCCCTTGTTTGCCCTGACCTCAGGTAACTGTGTTCTGAAGTGTTTTCTGCCTTCCTGGATCTTGGCACCACCTGGGGACCCTGCTCTTCAGCTGCCACAGTCCTCCCCAGCACTATCTATTTTTAAGATGGGATCTGAGAATGGGGTTCAGCGAGGCTGAATGAAGTTCAAGAATATGCTGGGGTTGGAAAGTGGTGTCCAGGATCCAGATGCGGTGATCCAGTGGACGGAGAGACAGAATAGTTCACACTCATGGGAAAATGATAGTTTGCATAATGCTCTCACGTAACTGCCCCATGTCAATCTCATTGCAACCTGGTGAGACTGGGCTAGTCTTATGTCTGTGTTAATACATACAAGGGAAACTAAGACTCAGAGTAAGTGATTTGCTCAAAGTAGTACAGTAGAAACAGAACTTGGGTCTTTGGACTCTAAATTCTGGACTTGGATATAGGAGATCAGAAACAGGTTATTTACTCAGGCAGTGGGGGGAAGGATCTTGCTCAGGGGAACTAGGAGTGGCCTGGCTGGAGGCTGGATATGTTAGAAAGGGGAGGGAGCTGAGGGGCAGGGCAGCCCCAGAGTCCCCACAGTCAAGCCTGGCCAGGCAGAGGAGCGAGGAGAGGGCTCGGTGACCCCATCCCCAGACAGGCTGTTGCTGTAGGGTTGGGGTGTTAGGTCCTCAGATTGGAATCAGGCCAATCTGACTATAGATTCGAGCTGCCCCTGCCCAGAACTTTGAAACGTGTTTGCTACAGGTCCCGTCCCCGCCACCTATTGAGCTGCACCTGGGGTGACCTTGACTGGAAGCTTCTAAGCATTATCCCTGCCTGTGGCCCTGAAAACTCGCAGGGTAATTCCAGAGGAATCTGCTCATTGTTCTCCGGGGTGGGAAGGGGAACTGCAGTGACTGTTGAGGGGAAGCAGGAGGAGGGACCTGGCCTCCACATCCTTTTGCCTTGGAAGACCTCCCATTTGACACCTCTCCCCTCACGTGGCATCTCATCCCGGGTTTGCCTTCCATGCAGCTCTGCCTCACCTCCACCTCCATAACGGGTGACTTTGGAGCAAGTTACTAAAGTCATGGACCCTGTAGAGCTGACCGAGAATGAGAATAAGTTAGGCCCGCCCTGTTCATAGATCTTACAAAACACCTGTAGCAGGCAGCCCCTAGAGCGTTGCCGGGGCACACCTGTTTGGCATGGCTTCCCCTGGCAGGTGGGGGCCAGTGGGCAGGAGGAATGGTCTTCTCAGGGCAGGCCACGCAGGTGCACTGTCTTTTAAGAATTCAAAACCAGTGACAAAATCGAATAAAGATCAATCTGCTTTTTATTATCACACTCACTGGCAAATTTAAACAATTGGTGACAAAAATGCGTCTCTCTTCTGGGGTGGACCCCTCTCCTCACTGCTTGACACACCACTGCTGGTTAGTTACCTCACGATCTCGCTGGAGCTGGAGGCAGGGGTTCAGGGCCTTGCCCTGCTCTCCAGACCTGCTCCCTGGCCCAGCTAACAAGTCACTTCACCTCCCTGAACCTCGAGTTTTCTGATTTGCAAAATGGAACTACCTATAAATATTAATAGAATAAATACAAAATTAAGTTATCAGTATTAATAGAATAAATATAAAATTAAGTTATCAAAAGAAAAACTGAGTGTAAGTGTTGTAATGTCCACATTGCTATACAAAATCCGAAGGGTGTGAGGTTTGGGTCATGCCTGAGTTAGTCCCCTGTGGCAGTGAAGAATTCGGGGGCAGTTGAGCCAGGCTCTTCCATGAAGCTTTGGAGCTGGTATTGGAGACACTAACACCATTTTTGGCACTGAGGAACTGTGCTAGGTTTACTCCTTATCATCTGGTTCTAGGCCAGACAGCAGGAGACCCTCATGGAGTGCCATCCCGGGCCCTGTGTGCTCTGGAACGAGGCCCGTCTGTCTCATTCTCTACACAGCATGTTCTGTCCTCCCAGGGCGCTGAGTGAGTGAGGAGCTGAACCTTCCACCTGGCGAGAGGGTTGTGTTCCTCACATAACTGCAGGACGGTGTGCTGGCAGAAGCAGGCAAGGTGGTTTCTGTGACTTGCGGACTTACTGCCCTCCTACGTGACTTTTGCAAGCCAGCCTCGGGTGCAGAGTTCCACCACCCACGCCTCCTGCCTTTGCACAGTGCTGGATGGTAAAGCCCTTTCTCAGGCATTATCTCGTGATTTCCCCACCAATCCTGTGGGGTGCGCAGGCCAGGTTTTCTCATCCCTGTCTGACAAGGGAGGGGACTGAGGCCCCAGAGGTTGAACAGATGGCTCAGGGTCATGGCCAACTGGGGCTTTGACTAGAATACAAGTCTCTGGACACCGGCCCAGAGCTAAGAATTTGGAGAGTGAAGGGAAAGCCCTTATTTTTGTTCAGAGTTGTCTCAGGCTCTTTGGCGTTCTCTAAGAGGAAGCTTTTCTGAGGTTCCTTGTCCAAGCCCATGAAGTTCTGATGGCAGGTCAGGACCAGAAATCAACAAGTCTCCTAACTCTTAGCCCTTTGCTGCAATTGACTGTGGGTTAGGTATTGACTGGTGCTGTGGGGGAAATATGTGTGTTTTGAACATGTGTATCACTGTTTCAGCATTCCCTAAATTTTTGAATTAGTATTGGCAATGATCTCCAGTAACGATTGGATGACTCCCCTCTATTCCCTCTCTGGATAATGTCCTGGGTGGCTCTGTCCCAACCTTAGAGGGACGTTCACTGTCACCCCTGGCCCCATAGCCTAGCTGGACGACCTCTGCACTGTGGGGCCTGCACTTCCGGCTTTGGAGCTTTTCTGATGAGCAGACAAGAGCCCATCACTGTCACTGTTTCACCTGCCCAGGAGTCCGCTCAGGTCTGGCCTTGGTGTGTCTGCTCTGGGTACAGTGACCAGGGCGTGCCTGAATGAAAACTCCCACTCCTGTTATCCCACAAGGCCCAGGGTGACCCTCTTTCTCATTTGTAAACAAGTATCAGGCAGTGAGATTGAGGACCCCTCAAGCAAAAACTATGCCAGTGGGAAAGACAGCACTCCCCTCCTGCTTCCCTTTCTCCCTCCCTCCCTGTCAGATCAAGGACTCCTGGGGAGGGTAAGGACAAGGAAAAGGAATAAAATGAGCAACAGCTGTGTGGTGTCTTCTGTGAAGTGGAGATAATCGGAGAAGTGTTGTAAGTCGGTGTTTCTTGGCCCTGGCTGCACATCAGAGTCACGGGGGAGCCTTTAAGCACGGTTAAGTACTCACTTAAGGTCATCGGCGGATTCTGCAACTTTAAGCAAAACAATATATAAAGAAACCAATTTTTACTATAGGCTAATTGACATAACAAGAACTAAACTTCAATAACATCTCATTGTTTGTTATAATCAAGCAACTTTATTCAAGGACCTGCTGTATCTCGATTCCCAGGCTGTGGCCCAGACCCAGTGAGAGCGGTATCTCTGGAGATGGGACTCGGGCACCAGTAGTTTTAAATGCTCCACACAATTCCAAGGTGCAGCCAGGGTTGAGGACTACTGCTCTAAGGATGAAAAGAATTGTCTAATTGCTGGAAACAGAGACATCCCCCCAATTGGCTGTGCACTGGAATCCTCAGGGGGGCTTTTCAAATTACACTGATTCCCTGGCCACACATAGCAGACCATTTAAACTAGTGGCTCCTGTGTCTAATGCCTCTTACTCAGCCTTCACATGAGCCACAAACTAGTTGTCATAATAGCTACCATTTGTTAGTGCTGACTATGGGCCAGCATTCCAGATACTTCCAGTCTTCACAATTCCCATTTTACAGATGAGGAAACTGATCCTCAGAGCAAGTAGCCTCTTGCCCGAGGTGACAGTCTAAGTTCTGAACCAGACCTTGAAGCCTGCTCTTGTGGCCTTGGCACTGCCCCTAGTGGGGCATATTCTCTGTTCTTCCCAGTAAGAGCCCAAGGAGAGAGGAATACCAGCAAGTCACCTTGGCTCTCCTGAGGCTCCCCAGGGCAGGCTGAGTGGAGGATCCCACCCCGTGAGGAGAGAGGGGATGAGTGCTGTGGCCTGGGCTTTGACTCCCAGTTGGGCACCCACTCTCAAAATACCTTCTTTGGCTGGAGGAAGGGGCCTGCACGTTAGGCCTGACCCTAGTTCCCTCTTATTGCCACAGCTGCTCTCACAAAGGGAGAACTCAATCAGGAAAAGCAAACACTCATTCGCTTTTTGAGAGTGGGAGGAATTTTTTAGGTACGCAATATACAGAAATGCCTTTGTTTTCCTCCTAAGAAAAGGAGAAGCTACATCAAGGTCACCTGAAATATTTATTTCTGCCTTATAAAAACTCTGTGTCTCCACCTCTATGCTCTGTAAGCGTCCATAAATTGCTTAAAATCCTTAAGCTTCGGTTTCTCATCAGTCAACTGGGAAGAGGGAGCTCGTCTGCCTTCAGGGCTGCTGACGCCAGGCCCCAGGAGGCACCAGGGCGGGAGGAAAGGAGCGTGGCCGTCCTGATGCTGAGACTCACAGCCGCCAGGACTGGGAGCTTCATCAAGTGTTGCTGGCACTCACTAAAGGACCCGATGTCCCCGAGGCCCAGAGTGGTTCCAAGTCACCAGCTGCGTCAGAGATCTTGCTGAATGTATTCTCTCTGGCTTCACTCCACCTGCGTCAACCGGGTGTGTGGACAGCCGAGAGCCAACGTTGGGGCATAAATAGCTGAAACTTTAACGTTAGTGGACAATGTAATGTAAATTTGGCTCCACCAAGCCTTTTCTACCCAGCCCAGGGCCCAGGGCCCTCTCTCTCCCCAAAGCTCCCTCTGTACCTGTGTCTGGGCCTTTGGTCCCTGCCCTTGATCGCCCAGCACAGAGCCTGGCACAGAGCAGAAGCTCAGCCAGCACTGAATGGAGGATGTGTGTCTGGTGGCATCTCTAAGGTGGTTGCCATAGCAGGTTGGCATATTTATTCCTTGCTTGCTCTACTTGACTCTTTTTTTTTTTCTCACTTAGGTTTATTTTGAAGGTCGCCTCACTGAGTATTATTCTAGTAATGCAATGGTTTAGATGTGATGCTATTTTCTGAGGTTGAGGCAAGTCTCCCGAGCATTTCATTGTGTAGCTCTTACACCAGAACTAGTAAGAGAGTACATCCTGAGTGTGGAGTCTGGTGGATTCTTTTTAAGCCATTAAGCTTAACCTAAGACTTTCGGAGTTCTGTCTCAAGCAGTGGGCATTGTGGGTAGCAAGAAAACATGGGGCAGTGATGGAAAATAGTGCAAGGGGAGTGGGAAGACTCCCAGGAGGGGTGGCCATGGGGCAGTCTCCAGGGACTCAGTGCTGCCCCCACTGGTTGTTTGGACTGAGATGGTGAAGCAGAGGCTGCTGCCCCTCCCTGGGGGGTGGAAGGACTCAGGGACATTGGCTCAGAGCTGCCAGCCGCTCTGGCTTGGACACCACATTACGGTTGCTGTCTTGGTCCAGAGTGAAGGATTTCCAGGCCCAGCCCTGACTCCTGTATCTTAGAAGCTTTGTGGATGGTGGGCTATGTGCCTTTGCCCTTAACTCTGTGATGACCTCAGGAGAATGACTTGACTTCTGTGCCTCAGTTTCCAAATGCTGTACAACTCCATGGTCCCGTCAGCCCTCTCACCGTGATGAGCTCCCACTGCAGTACTGACAGTGTTAGGCCGCCTCCAGCCCCACAGGACCCCCACCAGCCCCGCCGTGCTGCCTCTGGCCCCGTCTTCACATTGCGAGCATCATCCGCGTGCTGTTCAGTCCCCTGCTGTCGAGCTGTTTGGCTCATGTCAGCTAACTGAGACTTTATTTGTTGGGAGGGGGTTGGGAGCACAAGGGAAAACATGAGAATATAGAGGTGTTTGTCACTTCACACTTCCAAATGACAAATCTACCCTTATATCCAGATATGGGAGACTCAACTGGATGATGGTTACCGTTAGTATGTTGACCATGCTGGTCTTTTTTTGTGTTAATTTTTTTTAAAGATTTTATTTTTATTTATTTTTAGAGAGAGGGGAAGGGAGGGAGACAGAGAGGGAGAGAAACAGCAATGTATGGTTGCCTCTCACATGGCCCTCACGGGGACCTGGCTTGCAACCTAGGCATGTGCCCCGACTGGGAATCGAACCGGGACCGCTTGGTTCCCAGCCCGCGCTCAATCCACTGAGCTAC